>CAUYON010147880.1:0-27293 GCA_963573935.1 Arctocebus calabarensis | reverse complement strand
ATTGCCAAAATGTGTAAACAGCCTAAATGCCCACCAACTCAAGAATGGATTAACAAGCTGTGGTATATGTACACTATGGAATACTATTCAGCCATTAAAAAAATGGAGACTTTACAGCCTTTGTATTAACCTGGATGGAAGTGGAACACATTATTCTTAGTGAAGCATTACAAGAATGGAGAAGCATGAATCACATGTACTCAATTTTGATATGAGGACAATTAATGACACGGTGGGGGTGGAGGAAGGGGAGAGCAGAGAAAGAATGAGGGAGGGGTGGGGAAAGGGACAACAGAGAGAGGGGAAAAAAATGAAGTGATTGATATATTGAGGAAAATAAGAAAATGGAATCATATAAAATGCTCAGTTAAAACCACAAAAAACGAGGCTTGACACCTGTAGCTCAGTGGTTATGGTGCTGGCTGAATAACCAAAGTTAGGTGTTCAAACCTGGCCTGGGCCTACTAAACAACAATGATAACTGCAACAGAAAAACAGCTGGGCATTGTGGCTGTGGTAGGCGCCTATAGTCCTAGCTACTGGGAGGCTGAGGCAAGAGAATCACTTAAGCCCAAGAGTTTGAGGTTGCTGTGAGCTATGTCGCCACAGCACCCTTTCAAGGGCAACATAGTGAGACTCTGTCTCAAAAAGAAAAGAAAACCACAAAAGCCAGAAAAAGAGTACAAGACAAAAAATAGAAGCAAAAAACAAAGGCAACAAATAGCACACAGTAAGAAATGTAAATATTAGTGCAACTACATTAATAATCACATTAAATATTAATAGTCTAAATACATTGATTAAAAAGAAGAGATTGTCAGAGTGGATCAAAAAATAAGGCCCAACTATATGTTGAACAAAAGTTAAATATAAAGATGCATATAGATTAAAAGTAAAGGAATGGATGGGTTTAGCAATAACTGCTTGTACGTGACATCAAAAGTACATGCAACAAAGGCAAAAATAGATATACAATACTACACAAAGCTTAAAACTTTCCATTGTATCTAAGTACACAACCTACAGAAAGAGAGAAAAAAGGAAGAAAATATTTGCCTTTCATATACTGGGTAAGGGTTTAATACCTACAATATATAAAGAACTTCTATAACTCAACAACAACAAAACGATTGATCTTAAAATGACCAAATGACTTGAATAGACATTTCTCCAAAGATGAAATACAAATGTCTAGAAAGCAAATGAAAGATGCTCGACATCACTATTAGAGAAATGAAAATCAAAACCACAAAGAGATACCACCTCACACCTATTAGGATGGCTATTATTTAAAAAAAATAACAAATGATGATGATGTGGAGAAATTGGAGCCTTTATACACTATTGGTGGAAATTTAAAATGGTACAGCTGCTGTGGAAAACAGTAAAACGATTCCTCAAGAAATGACAAATGGAATTATCATATGATCCAGCAGTGCCACTTTTGGGTTCAGCCCAATCCAAAAGAACTAAAAGCAGGATTTTGAAAAGATATTTATATGCTCATGTTCATAATAACATTATTCATAACAACCAAGAAGTGGAATCAACTAAAATGTCTATTAATGGGTGATTGGGTAAACAAATGAACTATATGCTTAAAAGTGGTTAAGGGGCAGCGCCTGTGGCTCAGTGAGTAGGGTGTCGGCCCCATATACCAAGAGTGGCAGGTTCAAACCTGGCCCCAGCCAAACTGCAACAAAAAATAGCCGGGCATTGTGGCAAGCGCTTGTAGTCCCAGCTACTCGGGAGGCTGAGGTAAGAGAATTGCCTAAATCCAAGAGCTAGAGGTTGCTGTGAGCTGTGACACCACAGCTTCAGTACTCTACCACAGGTGACAGAGTGAGACTCTGTCTCTAAAAAAAATAAATAAGTAAGTAAAATAAAAGTGGTTAAGGTGGGCACTGTGGAATCCTAGCAGTTTGAGAGGCCAAGATGGGAGGTTCATTCGAGCTCAAGACCAGCCTGGACAATAGCAAGAAACCATCTCTAGGCCAGGCACAATGGCTCACACATATCATCTTAACACTCTAGGAGCCTGAGCTGAGAAATTCAAGACCAGCCTGAGCAAGAGATCCTGTCTCTAAAAATAACCAGGTGTTGTGGTGGGTGCCTATGACCACATCTATTTGGGAGGCTAAAGCAAGAGGATTGCTTGAGCCCATGAGTTTGAGGTTGCTGTGAGCTATGATGCCATGGCACTCTACCAAGGGCACAAAGTAAAACTCTCAAAAAAAAAAAAAAAAGCCAGGCATGGTGGTACAGGTACATGCCTATAGTCCCAACTACTTGGGAGGCTGAGGCGGGAGGATCACTCGAGTCAAGGAAATGGAAGATGCAGTAAGCTATGATGATGCCACTCTGGCCTGGGCAATAGAGTAAGACTCTTTCTTAAAAAAAAAAAAAAAAAAGTAGTGATTGAAGTGGTAAATCTTACCTTTTGTGTTTTTTTCAAAAATTAAAAATACGTGTTTAATAGCATGAGGAAGAGGAAGACCCTCTCTCTAAAAAGAAAACATAGCCAGCCATTGTGGTGGGCACCTATACTCCCAGTTACTTAGGAGGCTAAAGCAAGAGGATCATTTGAGGTTCAGGTTGCCCATGAGTTTGAGCTTGCTGTGAGCTATGACATTATGGCACTCTACCCACAGCAACCAAATGAGACTCTGTCTCAATTAAAAAAAAAAAAAAGATTTTAGTTCTTCTCAACTTGATCTACAAAGTCAATATAATACCAATCAAAATTCCAGCAAGTTATTTTGTAGATTTTGACAAACTGATTCTAAAGTTTATATGGAGAGGGGAAAGACCAAGAATGGCCAACACTAAGTTGAAAGACTGACACTACCAAACTTCAAGACTTACTATAAAGCCACCGTAAGCAGGACAGTGTGACATTAGCAAAAGCATAGACAAATAGATCAATATAAAAGAAGAGAATCCAGAAATAAACCCATACAAATATAGTCAACTATATAATTAACATATTCAAGGAGGTGAAATATACAATAAAAACTACAAAACATTGCTGAAGGGGATTAAAGACAACATAAATAAATGGAAACACCTCATGTTCATGGATTGGCAGACTTAATACTGTTACAATGTCAATGATACCCCAATGATCTATAGATTCTATGCTATCTCTCCTCAAAATTTCAATGATGTTTTTTGCAGAAATAGAAAAACTCATCCTAAAATGCATATGGAATCTTAAAGTACCCTAAATAACTAAAACAATCTGAACAAAAAGAATGAAGTTGGAGAAGTCACACTTTCTGATTTTGAAACTCACTACAAATCTACAGTAACCAAAACAGCATGATACTGGTGTAAAAACAGACATATAGAAATAGAGAATAGAATAAAAAACCAAAAATAAATCCTCACGTATATGGTCAATTTTTGACAAGGGTGCTGATGGGGAAAGGACATCATTTTCAACAAATAGTGCTGGGAAAACTGGATATCCACTTTCAAAATGATGAAGTTGGGCCCTTAGTTAGCACCATACACAAAAATTAACCCAAGATGGCAGAAAAAAATTTAAAATATCGTGCATCAGAAGTGACTACCAAACAAAGTAAAAAGGCAACCTGCAAAATGTGAGAATATATTTGCAAACCTTATGTCTACTAAGGTTAATATGCACAGAACTCCTAAGATTCAACAACAAAATACAAACAGCTCAACTCACAAATGATTTGTGCTAAAAACCACACAAAAAGATTCTCAACATCCGTAATTTTTAAGGAAATACACCCAAGATTACAATGAAATACCACCTCACATCCATTAGGATGGCTACTATCAAAAAAAAGAAAAATATTGGTAAGGATGTGGAGAAATTGGAACGCTTGTGAACTGTGGATGGGACTGTAAATATAAATGGTACAGCCATTGTAGAAAACAGTATGGTAACGCCTCAAAAAATGTAAAGTAGGGTGGTGCCCATAGCTCAGTGGGTAGGGCACCAGCCACATACACCAAGGCTGGCAGGTTCAATCCCAGCCCAGACCAGCTAAAACAACAATAACAACTTCAACCAAAAAGAAAAAAAAAATAGCCAGGTGTTGTGGTGGGCGCCTGTAGTCCCAGCTACTTGGGAGGGTGAAGCAAGAGAATCGCTTAAGCCCAAGAGTTTGAGGTTGCTGTGAGCTGTGACACCACAGCACTCTACCTAGAGAGACAGCTTGAGATTCTGTCTCAAAAAAAAAGTCCCAAAAAGTTATTTGTACACCCATGTTCATAGAACATCATTCACAATAGCTAAAATCTGGAGGTAGCACAAGGGAACTGAACAAATGTCAAAAATTATAATGTAAGAAAACTTTGTTGAAATTAAAAAAGAAAAATCTGAAACATTTTAAAAGAACACACCATGTACCTGAGAATATCAATTCAGAATGACCCATATCCCAAAATATTTTAATGACATTATTATGCTATGGTCGGACATTGGTGGCTCATGCTTGTAATCCTAGCACTCTGGGAGGCTGAGACGGATGGATTGCTTGAGCTTAGGAGTTCAAGACCAACCTGAGCAAGAGTGAGACCCCATCTCTAAAGATAGCCAAGCATTGTGGCAGGTGCCTGTAGTCCTAGCTACTTGGGAGGCTGAGGTAAGAGGATCACTTGTGCCCAAAATTTTGAGGTTGCTATGAGTTGTGATGTCATGGCACCCCACCCAGGGCAACAAAGTGAGACTGTCGCAAAAAAAAAAAAAAAAGGAAAGAAAGAAAGAAATTATTACAGACCCAGCACAGTGGCTCATGCCTGTAATTCTAATGCTCTGGGAGGCCAAGGGATTGCCTGAGCTCACAGGTTGGGACCAGACTGAGTTAGAGCAAGACCTCATCTTTAAAAATAGCTGGGCATTGTGGTGTGTGCCTATAGTCCCCGCTACTCAGGAGGCTGAGGCAAGAGAATCTCCTGAGCCCAAGAGTCTGAGGTTGCTATGAGCTATGACGCCACAGCACACTACCCAGGGCAACAAAGTGAGACTCTGTCTCAAAAAAAAAAAAAAAGAAAAGAAAGAAATTATTATGCTAGACTTTAAAGAAAAAGGAAAAATTGTTTGGGCATCTAATCACAATAGTAAATGAATAATAACAGAAAGAAGATTAAATTATCATGAAACATTTCTATGCCAGTATTTCTCCAGATGCAAATGGAAAACACACTTAAGATACTCCAAGAAGGAAAATATGAGCACAGGGGTGGTGCCTGTGGCTCAAAGGAGTAGGGCGCCAGCCCCAGATGCCAGAGGTGGTGGGTTCAAACCCAGCCCTGGCCAAAAACCGCAAAAAAGGAAAATATGAGCCCAGGACTTCATATGCAGCAAAAACTGACATTCAAATATGAAAGGCATAAACCTGTGCAAACACAGGTCCCAGGAACCCTTCTTGAGAAATAAACTAAATAATGAACTTTAATTAAACAAAATGACTAAAGAAATATTTAACATAAGGACTGGTGATAAGTAATAAAATGTAGTTATAGTAATTATAAAACTAATATAAATAAGGGGACGATTATAGTATACAATGGCTCATGTCTAAACAATGTAGATAAGTAAATTATTTTAAATGGGAGTAGAATAGGGAGACAATACACAAAAAATGTATTTTATCTGCTCTTAGTAGTAACACTGGTGGCACGAGTGTTACTATTCCTCTGAAGGTGTTACATCTGAATGTAGGAAGAAGTAAATGATTGACTACGGCATATTCTAATTCTGTCATGTCCTGTGTCCTTGAGAAACAAGACACTTACGGTAGAAGAGAAGAGGTACAGATATAACATAGAAAAGGTTGAATTTTACATAACTCTGTGATTATGAATTAGACATATCAATGTGAACTCCACATATGGACTACATATATGACAGTGGTTCCATAAGATTATAACACTGTATTTCTACTGTACCTTTCCTATGATTAGATACATCAATACTTCCCATTGTACTACAAGCGCCTACAGTACTCAGTATAGTAACGTGCTGTACAGGTTTGTAGCCTGGGAGCAAAAGGCTATTACTATTTAGGTTTATAAACATACTCTCCGTGATGTTTGCAAACTAAATCACCTAAAAACTCATTTCTCAGAAGTATTCCTGTGATTAAATGATAAAGTACTATATTTTCTTTTTAAAAAATGTGCACACACACATACATTTTAGGTCTGTTCACTAAAGGAGCCTGAGGATAATGACCAACCTAATTGCATTCATCATCCCCAGCACCCAAATTGTTTGAAACTAGGGCTTCTTGGGGAAATTCAATTCCTGGTTTGGGCCAGAAACCATAGAAGTTGGGCCTAGAACATCTTGTGAGCCCAGAGGAGAAGTAGGTAGGTACCAAACTACTAAAGGTGTAAAAAGGACTCAGAGCCAACTTGACATATGAACTGGGACACCTAGAGATGGGACAATTTCAAAAAGGATAATAATTGCAACTGATTAAAACCCATCAATCGATGAATTAATAATGATATTTGAAATGATTTTTTAAAAAAACTAATGGGTAACCTTGAGAGAATGGTATGAAACTAATTCATTATCTTAAATGAAGCATTTATTCTGCCTTCCCATATAAACTGTACCAGGGGTAATCAAATAATAATCAGGATACTTGGCTCTTTATAAAGGTACTCTATCTAATAAATGAAAAAGAAATTAAAGATTAGAATATCACCCTTTTTCTATCCCCAATGAATTAATCAATTTAGGCATTTAGAATTAATGGCTACAAATACCACAAAGAGACCGGCAGATATTATGTGGCTCCTGGTAAAAGAGCACACCAGCATTAAAGCTTTACCAAAGTATTGAACCCAAGTCTGATCAAACCTCTGGACGCGCTGGCTGTTTGCAGGAAATACAAAGACTAGAACAGTGTGTTGAACAGCACCACAAAGATGCAGCAGCCAAATCCAGACTGTGGCATCGCATCACTTAAGCAGTTGTTCAATAGATAAAATGGAAGGAAAATAAAAGGATGGAGAAGGAGTCTGCACATTAAAAGAGACTAGAAAGATACATAATAAAGTTTTAATGGATAAGACTAAAGGGTTGTCTAGAGTTGTCTAGAGAAGTACACGTGGGGGATGAAACTACAAAGCAACGTAAGGAAGTGATCGCTGTGAAAGTCAAGATAAGGGCTTCTGCTTCTGATTAAGATGGAGTAACAGGGATGAGATTCACCCTCCCTTCTGGAATCACTAAGATACTAAGTCAAATATAGGGGTGAGAAACACCTCTATTTTCAGACATTGAGTATTTGGTTTCAAATAATACGATCTCTGAAAGAGGGGTAACAAATGAGATGAGCTATAAAACTGTCCCAGCTTACTGCCTGGGGAGACGAGCCAGCCCAGAATACAGAAGAGGGGGACCCAACCGTGTCCCTGAGTTGAGGCGCCGAAGGCAGGGGTTCACAGAGGCCACAGAGCTAAGCGCCCAAGAGAGGCGCGCAGAGAGAGCTTCAGAGATACACAGAGGGCATCCCTCAGGTGCCATCTGCACACGTGGGTAAGAGAACCACCCGAAGCTTGGGAAAGAACCACTCAAAGCAAGCAAGGTAATCATTTTCTGGAGCTCACATAGAACCAAGAAAAATCCATGGTCTCGTTCATGGAGTGGAAAACCTCAAAATTCCTGAAGGTCTTGACTAGTGAGGTAAAATTAACCCTAGAACGAAAGCTGCTCTGATCCCACCTTAACAAAGCTTAAAACCAAGCCTCAAATTGATTAAACTGTTTCCAAGTAACTGCATCCCAGAAATTAATTTAGGACTAAATTAATTTTATTAATTAAGTTAAGAAAAATATCCAGGAATGCAAAATATCCAGCGACCTACACAGTAGGGGGGGAGGGGGAAGGAAAAGGAGGGAAAGGAGAGAGGGGGGAGAGGGTGAAGGGGAGAAAAGGGAAGGAAGGGGGGAGGGGAAGAGAAGAAGAAAAAGAAGTAAAAACAAACATTTTAAGTGGAAATACTTTATTCATAAATTATATATGTAATTCCCTTGGGAATAGAATTCATACCTTTGGATTCATTTTATCATCTTTGCTTTGATTACATCAGTCCTTCCCGTTTCTATCTTCATCACTTTGTGGTATGTGCTAACAACCAAAATTTAGGAAATAGTAGGCATTTTAAATATTTTATGTATAGAGCCAAAAAAGCATTTAAATTCTTCTAATTAATAATAATAGTTGGCTGAGAAATGGAAGGTAAAGAACAGTTATCCCAAAGCTAGCCCTGGCCATCTGCTACCCCAAGGATGTCTTTAGGGGACTAGTGTGGTTCAGAGGATCTTGTGATTGCTTTGTACGCAATGAGGTATTGCATTACGAGTGCTGTACAAGATCCTTGTGTTTTTAATATTCTAAACAGAAAGATAGAACATCTCTAAATTTCATCTGGATCAAACTAAGAAATTGCCAAGCATAAAAAGGAACAGTAAAATATGGCCCTTAAGCCTGCATTAGCGGTACCCAAAAACAAGAACAAACCTAAGTAAAGACTGCCACAAACCTTTAACATCATCAAAAGACTGTACCCCAAGAGAGGGAAAATTAGTACAAGGAAAATTTGACTAGAAATCTGAGGACATAATAAAGACACAGCCTACTGCTAAATTAATTGCTCAGGAGCAAGCTGGAAAGTGAAAAACACGCCATGAACATCTGTTGTTCGTGAATGGCTGGGGTTGGGTCAGGTAAGATTAGCCACAGAGAATATCAGCCCTATCGTATTTCCCAAGAAAATGCCTCACACTTTCTAAGGATTAACAAAGTCAGGGAAGACAGCCCGCTTAAAAGGATGGAGTGGAGGAATGGCTAGTTTGATTGCTGTATTTTTTAATTTACAAATGTGAAAAAGAGTGTAGGAGGGGACATGGGATGTTATGTGTCCAGGGAGGATTTTCATGGTAACGGAATTCAAAAAGTGGGATTTTATCTAACCTTTGAACAATATCAATTCCAAAAGTATCATGGTGGGGGGGCATTAACTTAATTAAATCATTAATACACACAACCATTTGAAGGATATATCAGTGAGCTAACAGTTATCTGGACACTCATTCTGCTTTGGAAAATAGAGACGTGTGCAGGTGAAAGCTACAAAGTGTATTCTAAAAAAAATTGAAAGAATCTGATGGATGAACATTTGCCTCTGGGTTATGCGCTATAACGTCTTCAGCATAATTTTCATTACAAATGACTATATGGGTTACCAAAGCAAACATATACATCACTACAACACCTTGGAGTAACATATGTAGTTTTTTAAGCCAACTCAAAGATGTATAATGTAGAACTGGAATCATTTCCTAGACAGAGGACCACTGGCAATAACCCTTAATAGCTCAGGGGTCCCTAGGGGCATATTTAAAGCAGGATTCCTAGAGGCTGCATTTCAGCAGCCACAGTGGTATGAAATAAACACTTTGGAGTGGAGCAGGAAGTCCTGACGTTTGACACAAGCTGGTTTCAAGCCAATTGTTTCTAGTCTTAATGAGCAGCAGCTGTCATAGCCACTCTGCAGGGACATCTTTTTGAAAGTTCTTAAAGATCTTAATTGTGACCTTCTCATTTGCCTCTAAGTAAGGTTCTTCTTGCCCACTTGTCGTTTAATTTGGGAACATTTACTCAATTTCATGACCACCAGCACAAAGCCAAGTGACGAATGCACTCATCTAATAAGCTGGAAGAAACAGCCAGAGAGAGGCAGCATGGTGTACTAGAAAGAGAACTGGGCCTTTTGATAAAAACCGATGCGAAGGACTGATGTTGCAACTTTGCATGTATAGGCAAGATAACTTATCAGTAGAATAGCCGAGCAGTCAATCTGTGAATATATTGTAAGTTTCTAGGTAGCTCTACTTAATGTGCCTCTTTCAGAGTATTTGTCCATTTGAGCTGCTGTAACAAAATATAGTCGTCCCTTGGAATCTTCAAAGCATTGTTCCAGGACCTCCCACGGATGCCGAAATTCAAGGATGCTCAAGTCTCCAATATGAAATGGCGTAGTATTTGCGTTTAACCTATGTACATCCTACCATATACTTTAAATCATCTTTAGATTGCTTATAATACCTAATACGAAGTAAAGTTATGTAGTTATTATACTATATGGTTTAGGGAACAATGACAAGAAATAAAGTCTGTACCCATTCAGTACAGATGAGATTTTTTTCAAATATATTTAATTTGTAGTCAATTGAATTCACAGATTTAAGGGGCCATCTGTACTTCAGATTAGGTAATTTATAAATAACAGACATTTACTGCTGACAGTTCTAGATGCTGTGAAGTCTAAGGTCAAGGTGCCTGCAGATTCAGTGTCTGGTGAAAACTGGTTCATCATAGATGATGCCTCCTGTTGCATGCTCACTTGGAGGAAGAGAAAAAAAGTCTTCCTCCATATAAGTGCACTAATGCTATTCATGAAGGCCCCACCCTTATGACATAATTACCTCCTAAAGACCCCACTTCTTAATATTACTGCATTGGAAGTTAGGTTTCAACATACAAATTTGGGGGGACATAAAAATCATATAAGTATCTTTTTATGAAAATAAGCATATAGAAATAGATTGGACCATATTAATTTCTCCACATAAACACAATTCCAAAAATTCTTATGTTGAATCATTGTGGAGTTTCTTCTAGTCTAGTTCCAATATTAGGGCCCCAACCTGCCATTTTGAAGACATTATCCTATGAACCCACTCTCTGAGCACCAAATGACCTTGCAAAGTGGGACAGTGACCACAACATATCACACCCTTTCAGCCTCTGCCACTACCTTCTCCTGTCTCTACTTCCCAACATCCCACATAGCCTTCATGTCAGCTCAGCTCGAATGCCATCTTCTTCCTGAAATTATCTATCAAAGGGTTTGGGGGAAGGGAAAAGGAGAGGCATGAGAACCAGAGAGGAATTTGCTGCCACTTCTGACTTCGGTTGCAAAGGCAGCAAATTACATAAAGCTTGAGTCCAAAGACCAACACTGTTGGGATTCTCCAACAGTGGCACAGGCACTAATAAAGCAGCAAAAACTCAGCCACCAAGGTGTCAAAACATAGGCTGGATGACTGTTCAGGCCATCACAGAGGAATTCCAAGGCCGGGTGGGAGTTAAACTGGATGACCCCACACTCCTTCTATGATTCTAAGTCAGTTGCACCATGGCCATGGGCTTGAAACAGCAAGTTGCAAGTCAAAGGTTCAGTTTGTGATTCTCTCATCTTACCTTCATCTCTGGCACCACTACTGGGAGGCATAAAGCATCTTCAAGGATGTACCAGGAGAAAAAGGAAGGTCCTCTTATTTTCACAGCTGTAAGCCTGACCGACAAGGCATATTTCAGTGCCAGCTGTGCCCCTGAGACACCCTTCATGCAAGCTGCAACCTATGTCATGGGGGGTTGGGGTAGGTTTCCTGGACATAAGGACCTTTACTTTGCAGGCCCACAGGGAGATCCCACATCAATACCTTCCCCAAAGTCCCACTCTGAACCTCTGCATTGACTCTTCTGCCAGAGACCTCACTGAAAGGCAGTAAATGTGCTGTCTTAGAATCTGTCTCCTGAGAGATTTGAATATTAAGACATCCCCAGAATTCCCCAGAGAAGAAAATAAGACCTCTGTCTGCTGGGAGAAACATGGGAAAAAATACGTGCTCAGAAAGAAACAGAAGGAACTGAACTTCAGTCACCTTGAAGAGGAAAACAGGCTGCCTGGGGCACACAGGGAAAGGACCCCCTGGACTGTCCACCTTTGAACCTTTTTTGTACCATGTTCAAGTATTACTTATGTTTTTAAATGTTTGAAAAGCAAAAATAAATTAAAAGCAAATAAAATAAAACTTAAGAGGAAAAACCTGATTCAGCTGATCTTCAGAATGCTTCAGAAAAAGAAAATGTAAAAAATAGGTGTTAATTTTCAGAGATAAGATAACTACTAATTCTCATTAACCATGTTACATGGGTGATTTCTGCACCAGGCTCTGAGTTAGCAAGTAGATTGCAATCTTCCCGAGAAAAGAGAACATGTCTTTTTGTACCTTTCCTGTGACCTAACTCACTCTCCTGAAGAGAATACGTACTTAAGAAATATTAAATTCTATTCAAAAACAAATAAATATTTAACATGCTAACCTGATCTTTGACAAAAGTAGCAAGAATACACAATGGGGAAAGGACAATCTCTTCAATAAATGGCACTGGCAAAAATAGATATCCCCATGCCCCATCCCCATATCCAAAGAATGAAATTGGACTCATATCTAACACCAATCACAAAAATTAACTTGAAATGGATTAAAGACTTAAGCCTTGCAGCCATAACATGCTTAGAAGAAAACATGGCGGAAAGCTCCTTGACATTGATCTGGGCGGTGATTTCTTGGATATGATCCCAAAAGCACAGGCAACAAAAGCAAAAATAAATATTAATAAATAGGGCTACATCAAACTAAAAAGCGTCTGTACAGTAAAGGAACAATCAACAAAATGAAAAAACAACCTACAAAACAGGAGAAAGTACTTGCAAACCATATATTTAATTAGGGGTTACTATCCAAAATATTTCATATAAATCAATAGCAAAACAAAAAATCTGATTTTAAAATGAGCAAATGGGGTGGCGCCTATGGCTCAAGGAGGAGGGCGCTGGCCCCATATGCCAGGGGTGGCAGGTTCAAGCCCAGCTCTGGCCAAAACTGCAAAAAAAAAAAAAAAAAAAAAAAAATATATATATATATATATATATAAAATGAGCAAATCATCTGAATAGACATTTTTCCTAACGCATATAATTGGCCAACAGGTACATGAAAGGTATTCACCATCACTAATCATCAGGGAAATGCAAATTAAAACTGCAATGAGATATCACCCCACAACTGTTGGATGGCTAAAGATAAGGGATAAATAGTGTTGGCAGCCAAGTTGGTGGCTCATGCCTATAATTCTAGCAATCTGAGAGGCCAAGGTGTTAGGATCAAGTGAGGCCAGGAGTTTGAGACCAGCCTGCACAAGAGCAAAGTCCTGCCTCAACAAAAAATAGAAAAATTAGTCAGTTGTGGTAGCACTGGCCTATAGTTAGAGCTACTCAGGGAGCTGAGGCAGGCAGGCTGTGTGAGCCCAGAAGTTTAGGTTGCAATGAGCTATGCTGATGCCACTGCACTCTAGCCCAGGCAATAGAGAGAGACCTCATCTCAAAACAAAACAAAACAAAACAAAAACAAAAAAACAAGTGCTGGCAAGGATGTAAAGAAAAAGGACCCTTGCATACTATTGGTGGGAATATAATTTGGTACAATCATTATGGAAAACAGTATGAAGCTTTCCTCAAAACATTAAAAACTGAACTATCACGTGTTCTGGCAATCTTTTTTCTGGATATACACCCAAATGAAACAAAATCAGTAGCTTGAAGAGGTATCTACACTCCATGTTCACTGCAGCATTATTCACAATAGCCAACACTTGGAAACAACCTAAGTTTCCATTATGAATGAAGAAAGAAAATGTGAGAGATCATAAAATACTCAATATATACCTCTAACATCTGTTATCTTGTATATTGTATCTTATGACTCTTATAATTGCAGAAGTCAAACATGCCTTGAGTATTACAACTTTAATACAGTTTTTTTTCTTTCTTAAAATGTGTATACATTTTTGGCACTCTCTGTGTGTGTGTGGGTGTATGTATGTATATATAATGAAATATTCAGCCATAAAAAGAGAGGAAATCCTCCCATTTGTGCCAACAAGGATGAAGCCTGAGAGCATCATGCTAAGTGAAATGAATCAGTTAGGGAAAAACAAATGCTGTAGGATGGCAATTATATGTGGAATCTAAAAAAATCAAACTCAGAGAAACAAAATAGAATGGTGGTTCCTAGAAGTCAGGAGGTAGAGGAAATGTTAGTCAAAGAGTACGAACTTTCAGTTATAAGATGAACAAGTTCTGAATGTACAGCATAATGACTACAGTTAATAATGCTACGTTATATATTTGAATTTTTTTTCTTTTTTTCTGAGATAGGGTTTTGCTTTGTCTCCCAAACTAGAGTACAGTGGCATGATCCTCTCCCTGGCCTCCCAAAGTGCTAGGATTATAGATGTAAGCAGCTATATATACAACTATATAACAACTATACACAACTAAGCAGCTGTGAAATTTGTTAAGAGAGTAGGACTTAAATGTTCTCAATACACAGACACAAGTAAGTATATGAGACGATGGATTGAACTTGACTGTGGTAAACATTTTACAATATATACATATATGAAAGTGTATATATTGGACACCTTAAATATATACAGCCATTCCTCAGGATCCCTTGAGGAGTAGGTCTAGGAACCCAGCAGAATTTCAAGTCTGTTACATAAAATGGCATATGTGGCTCAGCACCCGTGACTCATTGGTTAGAGCGCCAGCCACATACACTGGGGCTGGAGGGTTCGAACCCAGCCCTGGCCTGCTGAACAACAATGCCAACTACAACAACAACAACAACAACAACAAAAATAGCCAGGCATCATGGTGCGTGCCTGTAGTGCCAGCTACTTGGGAGGCTGAGGCAAGAGAATCACTTAAGCCCAAGAGTTTGTGAACTATGATGCTATAGCATTCTACCCAGGGCAACATAGACTCTGTCTCAAAATAAATAAATAAATAAAATAAAATGGCATATGTGCATCCTCCCATATAACTTTAAATCATCTTTAAATTACCTATAATACCTAATACAGCAGTATGCAAATGCTACAGTTATTTACTATTGTTTTGTTTCCTAAACTGCATTGGTTAGAAAATAATGATATGAAAACAAGTCTGCAAACAACCATCATAAGCCTAACTACATTTTCAAACTGTGGTTGGTTGAATCTGTGGATGTGGAACCCACATATAGACAAAAAGAGCTGATAGTACAATTGTATATGTCAGAGGAATCCAAGAATGAATGAGTACATATCCATTCAAGTGTCTCCTTTTGTTACCAGATGAAGAGGGTCTGGCCACCTGTCACTGTCAGACAATATACAGAGACGGGGATAGGTCCACCAAAGTTTGTCAGAAGGCTGGCGATTCTGGAGAACAGTGAGAGTAGCCTGTCCAAGACTGTTCTGTTCTTCCATTTCCATAATCACAGTTTTATACATAAAGGTTCAAAGTGAAGACCATATTAACCCTTATTTTAAATAATAATGAGCATAACTCAGTGACCTATTGTAACACTCCAATTCAAAAATTAATCTCCTAAATCAGTCCACCTAAACCCCTCAAGATAGGCTCTTTAGGGCGCGAGCTAAATTCACCAAACAATAAGAATGGGAGACAGGAGGTAAAGGCCCCTTAGGACCTAAACCAACCTGACCAGCTGTGTCATTTGGCCCTTCCCTGATTACTCCACTTTATTTTCACCACACGTGCTCTCACTTTGAGGGGCATGGAGCGAGGTGGAGACAGGGCAAGGAGCCTTTCCTCCTTTTCCATTTCGATTTCTCTCAGCCTAGAATCTTCTTTTCTTTTAGTTTTAATAGTAAGATTTAATTTTCTATCGGGGCCATTGATTATGCCTTGAGATGAAGTAGCCAGGATCCTTCAAGACCTTTAGCCCTCAGAAAATAATCAAAGATCTGAGATCAACCCCAAGATTTTATATCCAGCCAGCCAGAGCAGTGAGTTACCACATGGCCGTAGTTCTCTGAATGCTTTTATTCGGGTATTTTTTTCCAGAAGGAACACATTTCTCATGCAGCAATCTTAATAAATATAAGTGGGCTCCATTTCTTGGCTTTCAGGTAATGAAAAATTAATTACCATACTTTATAAGTAATAGTTTCCACTCACAGCACTCCCTTAGAAGTAAATATATCATAAATTGTTACTATTATACCAATAGCTGGTAGATTGGGCAGCCTGTCGTCCATAAATCTTTTTCAACAGACATGTTATTTCTTCTGGGGAACAAACAGATTTGTTTTAGATCAGAGAGTCAACTGACAGATGGCCTTTGTAAAAACACACCATTTGTATAAATAAATTATAGTTTCACTATGGTATTCTGCATTTGTAGATTTGGAAAATCAATGCCCCCATTCTCTAGAATGGGCCCAAACTGTAAAGAGCAATTTTGTTTAGGTGTGAGGTCACATTGCAGAGATCTGCCAACACAGATGCTAATGTCCAAATTCTCTAGCTGCTTGCTGCCACTTCCTATCACAATTGTCACAAAGATCTCTCCCTGGAGGTAATGGGATGATCTCCCAGAGAGCTCAGTTACTGATGAGAGCAAGTTACCAACTGGCACACTCCCCTTAGCTCTGGGGTCTGTTTTCATTAAATTTAATAACACCATGAACCTTATTTTCCTAAGCACAACTTTGCATAACTGGTGCTGATGATGTCTTTGTCTTAAAAACTAGAAGTATTTCATTTTCATTTACAATATAGTTCATCAGTTAAATGCTAAATAAACATTTGGTGGATTTATTTAAAACCCAAACCAAACTTAATTCAGAGCCTACTTGATTCTCAGTCACTACTCATCTTACAAGGTATACACACTTGTATACCTGCTGACAGTGTCAGCCTTCTGACAATGTATATACCTTGTGAGATTCATAAACGGAGGCATAGACACGGGTATCCATCACAGATACCCACTCAGGCAAATCCCCTCTACCACAGCCAAAGGGTCAGGCCTTCATATCAAAAGGCCATATTTTGTTATTGTTTTTTAAAATGTATTTCTATTAGAAAACTAAGATATTCATTTTAGCCAGATATACTAAGTATGGGCTTTGTTGATATAGTTTGCTTTGCCTGTGTGTCCATTCTTCAAAGACATTATTCCCTTTCCATAAATGATTAATAGCTACATTCATAAGTTTTGGTCAAAGATGTAAATGTTTAACATTAATTATGTTCTTTATTCAAAAATATAACAAGAAAGACTTTGCATGTTTCTGGCTAAAAAAAAAAAAGTCAGATTGCCTAGTATTTTCCTAGCAATAAGGTACTTTTGGAAGCTGTATTTATTCTTTAGAATGGTGGGATACTGTTTAGCTTGGTGCGTTGTCTGCATTCAGAACCTCAGGCTCTCAAGTTGTTATTTAGAGTTACACCACTTGGCAACTTGATGGAATTAATACAGTGCCTAGCGTTGCTTAACTTATATCCAAGGAAGTGCTTAAACCAGTATTTTCCATCTGATTCCGTGGCACTCTCCGAGTATCAAGTTACTTCAAAGGAGATCTCAAATTCTGAAACATAATTAATTTGGTTAATATGTTGTTTAGGATATTGCATCCTCATTTATAAATGAAATATGTTTGTAATTTCCCTTTATAAATAATATATTTTTTCCAATTTTAATATCAGGTATATCCAGATGAAGTAGAATGATTTTGAAGTATTTCTTCTTTTTCTATTGTCTATAAGATTTGGCATGATCTGTTTTTTGAAATTATCTTCTATTTTGGATAATAAAAATAAATATTCTCTCTTTTTTGAGACTTTGAAAAAATATAAGTTAACTGATGACTCCATACTGAACCTCAGAGTCAAAGCATTCTATGATAGACATACTTTTATCTGACAATATGAATGTTACTTTTTTTGCATTATTATTATTATTGCTCAATATTTCATAGCAGCAATCATCTGATTTCTTCTCTAATTGTATTTATTTTTGTTCATTCTTTATGAGATTTTTGTTTCTACTTATCTTAAACACTGTTATTATTAAATTTTAAGCCTCTTTAATTTTTTTTTTTTAGCCCTCATGGCATTTTCTTAGTTATTGTATGAAGACATTCGTATTCTGCATTTAAGTCTCTTTAATTTTGTGAAGGCAAAAAGTGGAAACCAAATAAACACATGTACATGTATAGAGAAAATAAAACACACACACACAATTAATCTGGATATACAAATCCTACCCACCTACACTCACATATGCCAGATATAAATATATACCTACATACACATCGTCCTTCTGGAAAAGGCAAAGTCTAGAAATTAATAAGTAATTGCATATCAAGATCCTAGAAGGAGGCTCGGTGCCTATGGCTTAAAGGGCTAAGGCGCCAGCCACATACACCTGAGCTGGTGGGTTTGAATCCAGCCCAGGCCCACCAAACAACAATCACGGCTGCAACCAAAAAATAACTGGGCGTTGTGGCGAGCGCCTGTAGTCCCAGCTACTTCAGAGGCAGAGGCAGAAGATTCACTTGAGCCCAGGAATTGGAGGTTGCTGTGAGCTGTGATGCCACTGCTCTCTACCCAGGGTGACAGGTTGGGGCTCTGTCTCAAAAAAAAACAAAACAAAAACAAAAACAAGATCCTATCCTAGAAGGATAAAATGATCACAAATTACAATATGTGTCATAACCTGGATTAGAACTCATAGTGGAAAATGGAAGTCCATTTAATTCATACAGCATCATAAATTTGGATCATAAAAAAAGAAAAAACGTTTTGGGGGGTAAAAGCAATGCAACTATTTTTGGGTTGGCTGAATTACTAGCAGACCCGATAGAATATGAATCTGGTTGCATGGCCGATTCATTTGAGTCATTTTTTTTAATTTCTAAATCATGCTACATGCCTATCTCTAAATGGAGAAGCAGTTCATCCCACATCTCAGTAAAATTTTTATTAGACATCCTCGCTGCTAATGGAGTCAACAACTCACAATCAATACATGTATTCATATATATTATGCACACACACAGGTCAAAGATTAAGAAAATGTTTTCAGTGCACTTGTAATCAACCAAACCTCCTGTAATTAGACTGTTTGCTTCCTCCTTGAGGATATGCATTGAGAGAGGTTCAAGGGGCCCCACTGAACTCACACCAGGTGACTGAGAGCAAAATCGCTTTGCTTAAAGCAAACGCCCCTCCCGGTGCACTTCTCTACCATCAGATGAAGACAGTGACCACCTATATGAACCCGTCACTTCCTTACTCCCTGTGGACAAGTTTCTCTCCACTCTCTCAGTTGTTCCATCTATAAAAAGCAGAAGTTAGAACTGTCCTGAGGATTCAATAAGTTAGTAAGGATAAAATGCTTAGCACAGTGCACATAGTAAGCATTCTGTAGGTGTAAGCTCTATTTATTTATCAACTTGTTCCTGAGCTAGAGGCCACTGCTGAACTCAAGATTACCAATGAACTTACAATCACTTTGACTATTTTAAGTGTATTTTAAATTTACACAATGCCATATCCTATTATCTCAGTATTAAATCTTTGTGTTAAAATGTTCAGTACTAAACATGCATCATTTAATCAGATCCGCATATGAAGTGGCATATTTATCCCCTATCAATCCTGAAAAATTCAGAGTTGGTGGAAACTGCATTGGCTAGATGAAAATGTACTGGAGGTTCTACCACTACCTACCTATGTGGCTTTAGCTAAATCACTTACCCACCACTTTTTCCTGTAACATAAAGAGTTTGGACTGGGTGAACGTTATGATCCCTTCTATTCTAAGAATCAGAGTATTACAAAGCTGACCTCCTTGATTTTCTCAGTTGTAACAGCATCATGTGTTTGAAGAAAAACAACCAGTATGAAATGAGAGAATACTGACTAGTAAATTTCCAGACCCAGCTTTTCTCAGGATAGCACATAACGAAGTGCTAGGATAAAACAAGTTACATAAAACACACAAAAATGACCATGCACACCACTTTTATTCATCTACTGATGAATTATTCAACTCTATTTCAATAATAGAGGCAGCCACATATGCCAGAGCTGGGTGGGTTTGAATCCGGTCCGGGCCTGCCAAACAATGACAACTATGACCCCAAAATGGCCAGGCATTGTGGCGGGCGCCTGTAGTCCCAGCTACTTGGGAGGCTGGAACTGGTCAGCCTAGTTGATTGGGTATTTTTCAAGTATTCCTAGAAGGCTCCTGAACTCCCTTGAATGTTGGCCTGAAGGTTATTTCTGGTGGAGAATGGGCACCAGAATGTATAAGAAGGAAGATCAGCACTTCATCCAGAAATAGGAAAAGAAACCATTATGCAACACCCCAGGGGATCATTTGAAACCCTTTAGATATATGTCTTGGGAATATATGTCTTGAGGAATTCATCCTGATTGATTTCTTTTTTTTTTTTCCTGAGACAGAGTCTTTCTTTGTCACACGGGGTAGAGTGCTGTAGCATCATAGCTCACAGCAACCTCGAATTCTTGGGATTCAGCAATCTAGAGTTTTTCATTTTTAGTAGAGACAGGGTCTCTTTCTTGCTCAGGCTGGTCTTGAACTCCTAAACTCAACCAATCCACTTGCCTCAGCCTCCCAGAGTGCTAGAGTTACAGGCGTGAGCCACGGGACCCAAGGCCTCCTGATTTGATTTCTGACCTGGAAAGTCATTTCCAAGACAAAGAACAGTGAGGTCATTACCAGAGAGCATAAAAAGCTAGGAAGAATGAAGGTCATCCCAAAAAACCAAAACCATTGTGTCCAAATTTGAAAAGCCGTATGATATTTATTTATTTTTATTTTTTTGAGACAGAGCCTCAAGCTAAGGCCCTAGGTAGAGTGCCATGGCATCACAGCTCACAGCAACCTCAAACTCCTAGGCTTAAGCAATTTTCTTGCCTCAGCCTCCCAAGTAGCTGGGACTCAGGTGCCTGCCACAACGCCTGGCCATTTTTTAGTTGTAGTTGTCAGGTCCAGGCCGGATTCGAACCCACCAGCTCTGGTGTATGTGGCTGGCACCTTAGCCGCTTGAGCTACAGGTGACACCCTATTTATTTATTTTTGAGGTAGCGTCTCACTCTTGTTGCCCAGGCTAAGTAACCTGGTGTCAGGCTGAAGTGCCCTGGCATCAGCCTAGCTCACAGCAACTTCAAACTCCTGGGTTCAAGCAAGCCTCCCCTTGCCAGTAGCTGGTACTACTTGGCGCCCACCACAATGCCCAGCTAATTTTTCTATTTTTTAGTAGACAGGTGGGGGCTGGCTCTTGCTCAGGCTGGTCTTGAACTCCTAAGCTCAAGGGATCCTCCTGCCTCCACCTCCTAGAGTGCTATGATTACAGGCATAAGCCACCACCCTCAGCCACCATATGATATTTAGACAGAGAGAAGTTTATTTACACCTTATGATACACGCATGATTTGGAAGAAGTCAGAGAGAATGAGGGCTAATTTCTCAGCAAACACATTGTTTTAAATGCACTTCATGTTCTAAACCTAAAGCACTATCCATAAATGTGAGTAATAGCCATGAGTAACTGGTATAGATCCAGAGGGAAGTGGGCATTTAGGTTCTTCCCACTAAGGCAATTGGAGGTCTTGAGTCACCCCAAAGTCCCCATTGTCTGAACAGCTACAACTGTCTAGCAGCAAATATACACTCTATTACCAAACATAACAGCTTTGAAAAACATCCATTTGGCCCATCCTGGAGAACTGTTTTTGTGCATTTCTCTTTTTTGAAGAGATCAAAATGTTGCCCTCCATAATCTTTTGACTCATTGAGGAGAAATAAGAGGAAACACGGATGGTCCATAGCAAGTTAGCATTTCCCACTGAAATAAATTCTCTTGACTCCCCTTGAGACATGCAGCCCTTGGCAACGTCTCAACAGTACAAAAGAGAGGCTGGCTTCCAACAGGGACCCAGCAGCTGCTAACCCCCATTATCAGACTAGATACTGTCCACCACACCCCCTAAAATGTCTTTTCTAGAAACTAATAAAAATTGGTCCTTAAAACAATAGCCTCGTGCTAATGTAAATATCCACTGGGATATTACAAATTAACACACTGCAAAGCAAAGCAATTAAAAATTATGCTCATCCACAGTCTCACCCACCAAAACATACATCTGCTACTCCAAATATCATGCAACACTGGATTCTAAATTGGTCTTAATTTATAAAAAGCTGACAGGCACGGATACAAATTCTCAGTTCTTGTGGCCGTGGCCACCCTATGCTATCTTCCCAGTGGTGGACACAAACGTTAATGTATTTGTTATGACTTAAGGACACAAGAACATTGGAAGTGGCATTTTTCTGCGTTCACCATCTAAGGCTCTGCCCAGAACTGCCAAATGAAAGCCCACACCACCTCTCCCACCAAAGGTGGATGCGGCTAACAGGAAACTCTGGATCGTGACCATTGCATTTCTGTGCCCAGCTCTGAGGAAAGCCTCTTCTTGGCCCTCGGCGCATCCAACAGATCCGCCGACTGCGCGGAGGCCGCGCGGTGTCATTAATGCTCCTGAAGGACAATAGCTCATCGAGCCCCACCGAAAGCCCCGGACCCGTCGCGGAGCCTGGGCTGGCGGGGGATGAGGCTGAGCGACTCCTCCTAGAGGTGGTTATGTGGAGAAGGAGCAATCCCTTCTCCCTCCTCCTCCTCCCCCCGCTACTATCCGCGGCCCAGGGAACTGCCGCTTGCCGCCATTGACACGCACAGATAGAACCCAAAGAAAGGCTAAGAGTCCTGCCCGGCACCGGCGCCGCGCGGGCCGAACCTGCGCCGGGGAGGGGCGCGCAGAGGGCAACGGGCGCCGGGAGCAGGCGGCGCAGCACCAGGTGAGCCCGCCATGGCCATGGCATTATTGTTCAGGGGGCTCCGGGCTCTGGAAACAAAACGCACCGCCGGGGCAGTGCAGGGGCCGGAGAGAAGGCATCCCTGCCTCTCCCTGGAACCCCTGCGGGCGCACCCCGATAGCCGGCCCACCCCCTACAAGAAAAATAATTCAGAAATCAAGCCTCCCAACTTGCTTCCTCGAGAAATAAAGGGGGGATTGCTAAGAAAGCGGTAAATTCCTGCGGCCGGCGAGGCATCTAGGGCAAGGGGGGCGGGAGGAAGGAGGGATGCGGGGTCCAGCAGCTGGCCCGGGAGAGGCTACACCTGAAGGAAGCGGAGGGCTCCTGGGGATACAGAGTTTGGGGCGCAGAAGACGGAGGGGGAGGCGCCCGGCCGCCGAGGGGGACTGGGAGGAGGCGGGGGGCCCGGGGCCTCCGAGGGCGCCCGGGTGGGCGCCGGCTGCCCTGGGCTGACAATGGAGGGGGCGCGGAGGAGCGGGCGGAGGGAAGGGACCGGAGTCCGGGGGCGGGACGCGCCGGGGAAGGTCAGGCCGGGGACGCCGGGCGGCGGAGGGAGGGCCGGGAGCTGCCGCGCGGCCACCTGAGTGTCGCGGGCGTGCGTGCGCCCCAAGCCGGCGCGGAGGAGGGCGCGGGGCCGGGCACTCCCCTCCGGTTCCCTTTCCGGGGCGCCCGGTGCCGACGCGCGTTGCGCTTTCACCGGCAAATGGCGGATCCTCCGCGGCGGGATCCGCCATTTGCAGTCCAGCTTCCTGCTTTGCGCGGGAAAAATGATAATAATAATGATAGTGATGAAAAGGGGAATAAAAGTAAAGTGGCTGCAGCGCAGAAAAGGACTGTGCCGGGCGCCGGATGCGATGCGCACAGCGCGCAGGGCGCGGCGGGCGAGCGGAACCAGCCCGGCCTCCCCGGCTCCTACCCGCAATCCACTCACCCTAGCCCCGGCCGCGCCAGCCCCCAGATCGCCCCGTGGGTGTCTTCCCTCGCCTTTCCTTGTGGGGGCACCCTCAGCTCCTGCCCTCTTTGTTCCTCACAACAAAGGCCAAAGGGGCATTGATCCCCGAGGGCCAAATGAACATCCTCCGTGATTTCCCGTCGCGTGAAGTGAGCCGCCGTGTGCCTGATTTAGGCCTGGTGATGGCCAGGGTCTTTTGGTAACAGCCCCGGGACGGGTGAAGAGAAGAAGAAATGGGCTGACAAACCAAATCACAGGTCCCTGAGTGTTTAAGGGGGTGCAACGGGAACCCCAGATCCACAGCCCTGTTTGTAAGGGCAGTTCCAGCGCTGGGCAACTGAGGTGGCCGTCCAACCTCTGTCGGCTCAGGGGAATTCAAAACAAGGACCTAGTTCTAAGTTCCACAGACCCCAAGATCCCCAAGGGGTAATCAGTAAACCATGGCGAATGCTTTTCTCACTTGTCTCATTTGTGTTTGTTTTGAGATACAATTGTACCCTCCCTGGGCTGCACAGTGGTTAAAGAAACGGTTCAATAGTTGAGAGAAACAGAAACAATATTAAGAGTGAAAATGTGTCTTCGTTTATGTTGTTCTGAAATTCAGACGAAGCTACACATAATTCTCAGTTCGTTTAAAAATTCCTCTTATTTTCAAACTAAAAGTTCAGAGCTCCAAGATTTGGAACAGTGCTTGTGATTTTTAGAATTGCTTTAGCCCAAGATTATCATACAAATAAAGATAGGAACTGCCCAGTGGAACAGTTTTTCTTGAATAGCATAATTCACATCTTTAAAACCCTTCTTTTCTGCATCCAGATTTCCTCTTAAATATGCCCAGTTTCCCTCTCTTTGGGTTTTTCCTACCCCATCACAGTTCCACTTCACCTGGACTTACATTGTTAATGGTTCCTCTATTTCAGAACTCTGTAAGAGAATTTACTTCCTTGGATCCAGACCATCCCAGATTCTGGCCCTGCTCCCTCTCCATTCCATCCTCAGTCTAGTTCCCAGGGTTTTTGAGGCGCCTTTGGTCTGCTGTTTCCCAGTGGGTGGGACACCCTGCTAGCTATTGTCTGAGACAACCACATCTGTTTTCACTGCCTCCTGCCAGCAAAGCAGGAGGGAAATGTGTTTCAGGCAACTTTAAATGAAAGATATCCATAACTTGTTCAGGGGGACAGATGCACAAAAAGTTGACCAAATTGCTTAAGAATGTTTTTTATTCTTAAGACATAATCTCAAAGTTAGATACAATCTTCTTAGATGTTTTCCAGAAGTGTATATTACACAGAGATGAGCACAGAACTTGTGCTTAGAGAACACAAGTTCAGTGAACATGCCGTGCACCAATTCTTAAACACTTCTAGGTGGGGAAAGAAAGGAAAGAAAATATGCAGATGTCATGGGCCCTGTTCATAGAGCTGACCCCAAGCCTAGGAAATAAAATATAAATGCAGGCAAATGAAGGTAAAAAGTGATTTGGGCAAGCTAGTGGGAAAACAAGTATTTTAATGTACTGCTCACAGGTTGTAAATTGATAAGACCAGTTTGGAGTTTGCCATTATTGAATTAATAATGTGCACATTCTGTGACCCGGCATTCCATTTCTTTCTTTTTTTTAAAGAGAGTCTCACTGTGTCACCCTCGTAGAGTGCTGTGGTGTCCCAGCTCACCGCAACCTCAAACTCTTGGGCTTAAGTGGTTCTCTCGCCTCTCAGCCTCCCAAGTAACTGGGACTACAGGCTCCTGCCATAACACCCGGCTATCTTCTTGTTGCAGTTGTCCTTGTTTAGCTGGCCCCCAGGCCAGGCTCGAACCGCCAGCCTCGGCGCATGCGGCTGGTGCTGTAACTGGCGCTGTAACCACTATGCTATGGGCGCCGAACCCTGGCATTCTATTTCTTAGTATGTAACCTATAAAAGTAGGCATAGGGCGACACCTGTGCCTCATCAAGTAGGGTACTGGCCCAATATACCGAAGGTGGTGGGTTCAAACCTGGCCTCGGCCAAACTGCAAAAACAGAAAAATAGCCGGGCGTTGTGGTGGGCGCCTATAGTCCCAGCTACTCAGGAGGCTGAGGCAAGAGAATCATCTAAGCCCAGGAGTTGGAGATTGCTGTGATCTGTGTGATGCCACAGCACTCTACCAAGGGGGATAAAGTGGGACCCTGTCTCTACAAAAAAATGAAAAAATAAAAATAAAATAAAATAAGTAGGCATAAATAAGCTCAGTATGTATTAGGACATTCATTACAGAGTGTTAGGAGTTCTGAAATTGAAAACAACCTATCAACCATCAATTGGGAGTTGCTAAATAAAGTATGGTAAATTTATCTTCTGGAGTATTAGGCAGCAGTTAAAAAGAACGAAGCAAATCTATATATACTGAGACAGAATAAGGTCACCAGCTATAATATTGATGAAAAAAGCAAGTTGCAGAAGAGTACACTCTACATGGTACTATTGATGTAAAAACAAAACTATACATTTCTGGGGGTTTTTTTTTTTTTTTTTTTACAGTTTTTGGCCAGGGCTGGGTTTGAACCCGCCACCTCTGGCATATGAGGCCGGCACCCTACTCCTTTGAGCCACAGGCACCGCCCAAACTATACATTTCTATAAGAAAAATGCATACATAAATGGATAGAAAAGATGTAGAAAACACCCACTAAAAGAGATAAGAACTGAAGCAACGGGCGGCACCTATAGATCGGTGGGTACCGGCCACATACACCGAGGCAGGCAGGTTCGAACCTGACCTGGGCCTGTTACACGACAATGACAACTGCAACAAAAAAAATAGCCCGGCATTGTGATGAGCACCTGTAGTTCCAGCTACTCCAGAGGCTGAAGCAAGAGAATCACTTAAGCCCAAGCATTTGAGGTTGCTGTGAGCTGTGACATCACAGTACTCTACTGAGGGCAATATAGTGAGACTGTCTCAAAAAAAAAACTGGAGCAAGGTTAAGAGGGCTCTCCTCATAACATTATTCATACCCATCTGTAGCCATCATTATAATATTTGATATTTTACAATTTGAATTAATTATATATTGACTGGATAACCAAATACAACTAGTCATTTAAAGGTGATAATAATGTGTGATGGAAATTGCAAATGGCAATTTTTAAAGGGAGAAGAGAATTTTAGACTGAAAGGGAATTGGGCTAGCTTCCTGGAGAACGCAGAAGGATTTGGATGGGGAAGGACAAAGGTACAAGGTGGCAGGGAGGAAGCCTGATACAGACACACTTTAGCTGGTTCCTCTTTCTTCAACATGTTTATATAAAGTGCCTTGCGAGGCTGTGAGTCCTAGCCTGCCCTGCTGGGGTTCAGGTTGAACATTAAACCAAACGAATCCTCACAGATTCTTTCATTGCTATGATCATGTGAATATCTTAAAAATAGATATATAGGAGACAGAAAGAAATGAGCCAGTAGAGAAGCATATGAGTTAGAATATGCTATTGGGGCTCGGCGCCTGTGGCTCAACGGGCTAAGGCGCCAGCCACGTACACCTGAGCTGGTGGGTTCGAATCCAGCCAGGACCTGCCAAATAACAATGACGGCTGCAACTAAAAAATGGCCAGGCGTTGTGGTGGGCACCTGTAGTCCCAGCTACTTGGGAGGCAGAGGCAAGAGACTCGCTTGAGCCCAGGAGCTGGAGGTTGCTGTGAGCTGTAATGCCACAGTACTCTATCCAGGGTGACAGCTTGAGGCTCTGTCTCAA
>CAUYON010147879.1:0-17059 GCA_963573935.1 Arctocebus calabarensis | reverse complement strand
GTATTAAAGTACCACTGTCATACTTTAAAGATCTAGAACAAATAGTACTTTGTTTTATATGGAATCAGAAAAATCCTTGAATAGCCAAGACATTACTCTGAAATAAAAATAAATCAGGAGGAATCACACTACCAGACTTCAGACTATACTATAAATCTATAGTGATCAAAACAGCATGGTACTGGCACAAAAATAGAGAGATAGATGTATGGAACAGAATAGAGAACCTAGAGTTGAATCCAGAGACATATCTTCATTTGATCTTTGATAAGCCTCTCAAAAACATGAATTAGGTGAAAGATTCCCTATTTAACAAATGGTGCTGAGTGAATTGGCTGGCAACTTGTAGAAGACTGAAATTGGACCCACGCCTTTCACCATTAACAAAAATTGACTCCCACTGGATAAAAGATTTAAACTTAGGACATGAAACTATAAAGATACTTGGAGAGAGTGTAGGGGAAACACTTGAAGAAATTGGCTTGGGAGAATACTTTATGGGCAATTGAAGCAACACCAAAAATACCTTACTGGGCATCTGATCAAAACAAAAAGCTTCTGCACAGCCAAGAACACAGTAAGTAAAGCAAGCGGACAGCCCTCAGAATGGGAGAGGATATTTGCAGGTTATGTTTCTGAGAAAGGTTTGATAACCAGAATCCACAGAGAACTCAAACTTATTGAAAAGAAAAGAACAAGTGATCCTATTTCATTGTGGGCATGAGACTTGAACAGAAGCTTCTCTGAAGAAGACAGGCACATGGCCTACAGACACATGAAAAAATGCTCATCATCTTTTATCAGAGAAATGCAAATCAAACAATTTCGACATATCATTGAACTCCAGTCAGGGTAGCCCACATAACAAAATCCCCTAACTACAGATGTTGGCATGGATGTGGAGAAAAGGGAACACTTCTGTACTGCTTGTGGGAATACAAGCTAATACTTTCCTTTTGGAAAGAAGTTTGGAGAACACTTAGGGATCTAAAAGTAGATCTGCCATTTGATTCTGCAATTCTCTACTAGGTATCTATCCAGAAGACCAAAAATCATTTTACAACAAAGATGTTTGGACTAGAATGTTTTTTGCTGCCCAATTTATAATTGCTAAGTCATGGAAGAAGCCCAAGTGCCCAATGACCCATGAATGGATTAATAAATTGTGGTATATGTATACCATGGAATATTATGCAGCCTTAAAAAAGGAGACTTTACCTCTTTTATGTTTACGTGGATGGAGCTGGAACATATTCTTAGTAAAGTATCTCAAGAATGGAAGAAAAAGTATCCAATGTACTCGTAGTAGTACTTGATAATCACCCACACTTTCATATGAAAGATAAAACACAACTATAGCCCAGAATGAAGGAGGGAAGAGGAGGGGGAAGACAAGGGGAAGGTTGGATTATGGGAGGATAAACAGTGGGACAACACCTATCGTGCATATTGTAAGGGTACATGTCAAATGTATTAAGTGTAGAGTATAAATGTTTTAATACAACAATTAAGCAAGTGAGGTGAAGACTATGTTAACCATTTTGATGTAAGCATTTCCAAACTGTATATAAAATCACATTGTACCCCATAAATGCATTAATCTATACAGTTATGACTACAGAAAAAGGAGAAAAAATATTAAAGAAAATATTTTACAACTACAATTAAAGATCTACTTATTTTTGAAACATTGAAAACAATAAAATTCCATTTTGGTTCAATGAAAACCTTTGACAGTTAAAAAAAAATGGAATTGAGAAAAAGATCTGAGATCTCACGTTCAGAGTATAGGGTTTAGTTCATTCCTCTTGGTTTGAGTTTGATTTTTTTCATGCTCATCTCCCCTGTGCCTACTGTCCCTGAGATGGAGCCAGTTTGGTTTAAATGATCCAGATGATCTATATTCCAACTCCTGATGGGCTGGGGGACATGGTGATGGTTCTATTCTTGCCTTCTAGGTACCTGATGACTCCATTTCTTTAGTCTTTCTTGAATTCTTCAGAGTAAGTTAGCTCTCTTCTCACTGTTATGTCCCTCAAAAGCAGTTGTTCTCAGCCTTCCTAATGCTGAGACCCTTTAATACAGTTCCTCATGTTGGGGTGACTCAAAAACCATAAAATTATTTTCATTACTATTTCATGAAATAGAGTCTAAAGCAGTGATTCCTAATGCCATGATGTATTTTTATTGTTACAAAGGGGTCTTGATCCACAGGTTGAGAACTGTTGGTCTAAACACTCTAGTTTTATAATAGTTCCCTCTACACTGATAGGTTATTTACTACTTTATCTGCTGTCTGGATTCATCTATTGTGGTTCTGGGTTTCAGCAGTCTCCTAGTGTCACACGAAATGGTGTTTGTCTTCTTTTGTCTTGCTTTCTTGGTTTTACAATAGGAAGCTCTTTTTATGAACACAAGGACATTATATGTGAGGAAAGGAATGAGTTACCAAGATTTATCCCAACAAGGTCTCTCAGAACTAGGTGACCATATAATTTATTATCTGAATGAGGACACTTCAAAAGTAAGTTGGAAGAGGGAACAGGGTTACTTGCTAAGACAACAGGTACAAAGTGGGACTGTTCTGGGAAAACAGGGACATATGATCACCTTACGTAGAATTCAAACTTTCTTTCAGTCTCTATGGTACCAATCGAGTAATACATAATCTTTTTAAAAAAGAAAAAAATGTGTCTTTAAAAATCATTCTTTAATGTGATATGCAATGTCCTTCATCTTGGATTCTGGCACAAATCCACAGGGATTAGACTAGATGATAAACTGAAAGACAGATAATATACTGTATTCAAAATTGCCCCTCCCTTCTTGACCCATTATTTTGTTAGCTTCAACTTTTCCTCTTTAACTTTCTTCCCTAGGGATGGATTATTTCTCAGGGCACGCCCTTAGTGCCTCATGCACACTGACCTTTGGAAGGCCTGCCCCACCAGCCTTACACTCATGCCAGACGTGTTTGAATCACAATGAATACAGCTTAGGTTTTCAAGCCTGGACCTCTGTGAGTGAGTGCAGGCATGTCTTGGCGTTAGTAGAGAAAAAAAGGGTATTTCAATAAGTTGAACAGAGAGATCCTTTGGGGAGGAAGTTTATATTAGGTAGGAGATATAAGATGCAACTCCCCTGCCTACCTCCCTGGATCTTTATCTTGAGACCTTGGAAATTTTCTTTCATTTTTTTTTTTTTTTTTTTTGCTTCCAAGCCGTTATCTATCTATCTATCTATCTATCTATCTATCTATCTATCTATCCACACATATACACACACATATATATGAACTATATATGTACTATAGTTTAGTTTATTTCACCAAACATACTTTGGTGTCTACTGAATGTCAGACACTTGGAAGGTTCTGAAGACAAGACATCCTTTCTATCTTGGAGTCTGGATGGGCCTGATGTTAAGATTTTTAGGATACCTTCCTTGGAGGAGATTCCTTTCAGATAAGAGGAAGGAATCCCTTCTGGTATGGGGTGAAAGAGTTGAGAGTAGAGGGAAGAAGCAAAGTGTGGTAGAAGCACTCAGAGGGCTTTAGGGGAACTTTAGGGGAAAATCCAAAGGCAGGGACCAACTTCTTTACTTCACATTTCTTAAGCCAGAGTCTAAGAAAATTTCAAAACCTATAGAGATACACCACTTTCACCATGGGGTCTGGTGAGACAGGGCTGGCTGAGTGGGGGTTGTATATCAGACATAGCTGAGAGAAATGTCCATGTATCAAGACAGTTCTCCAGCTTCCCAGGGTCACACATAATGTTCAGGCAGTCAGAGGCTCCCAAGAGCTTCAGTGGGAGTGGGTGTGTGCAATTATTAGTGAAATGAGGGACAGAAAGCCCACAGCGGGTGGGCTGTCATAACTGGAGACCCTGGCTGGGGCCACACTCTTGAAAGCTATGGAACATTTTCCTTTAATATTTTCAGTCTTTTCTATTATTGCTTTGGGCCTTGAAATAATAGGCTTGTCCCATCCTTAGAGGCTCCTAGTTTAATCTTTGTTTTTCTTGCTCCATCCCTCTTTTCCCCAACCACTTGTCTAGATGCAAAGGCTCAGCTGGTGCATGATCTGGCTTCCAAATTAAGGCAGGAAGCAGTTTTAATATTTTACTATGGAATGTCATGGTTCTTATCTTTTCACACTCTGATAACAGCTGCCTTTATGCCTGCTACCTGATTGCTGAAGAAATACTGTATTTTGGTTTTTATTATTTCGGTATTCCTTTTCAAGTCACCAATTTTTGTAGTAAGTAGAGTGATGCTAGCTGCTGTAAAAATAATCCCCCCAATCCTAGTGACTTATCTCCAGAGGAATTGTTTTCTCATGTGAAGTACAAATAAGTATTCCTGGTTAGCAGGTGGTTTTACCACAAGCAGAGATTCAGGGACTATGAGTCTTCCTGTGCATGGGCCTCAGAGGTCTCTGCATTTAGCCAGAAAGTAGTCATGCCTCGGAGTGTTTACAGGCCAGCCCTGGGAGTGGCACCAGTACTTCCATTCGTATGTTTTTGGCTAGAACCCAGTCTTTCCTATTTGCAAGGGAGGTCACACTTAATTGCCAAGGAAGCTGAGAAATGTCATCTAGTTTATGTTCAGGTAGAGGAGGAAATGGGTTTGGTGAAGAATGAGCCAGTCTTTGTAAAGCCATGTACATGTGCTTCATTATTATTACTTACACTAGATCCTTTTGAAAAACAAATTAATGTAAAAGACACGTAATTTCTTTCTCTTCTTTCAGAACTTGTTTTCTATGACATGTAAGCAGGAAACCATTATTTCATGTGACTGTTCTTAGTTGAGAAGCTCAGGAATATGTGTGGACACTCTTGGTTCTTTCCTGGCCATCAGACCACAAAAGCCTCCTCAGCACCTGATTCTAGTGAAGGGTTTTCCCCAGAGTAGATGTCCTTCTTTCTTTTCAAATGGCCTCATTGTTTTGCTTCTTCATCACTGACCAATCCATTATCTAGCTTGGTTTGGGCTCAGAGGTGAGACTTTGATCTGTGTGCTTTCATTTTGACTCAGCACTTTTTTCTTTTTTTTGCAATTTTTCTTTAGACTTACAACTTACGTTTTATTGGCCCTTGTCCTCTGCTCTGACTTGTCTAGGGTAGGAGATTTTAAAGGCCCTCGAGTTCCCAGATGACCTCCATTGGGCATTGCCCTTGGCAGGCTCTGGAAGCACTGAACGCTGCCAGATCTTTGTCCTCAGCTTGTTCTCACATTCCCACCTCCTGCCTCCCTCCTCTCCTTGTCCTGTCCCTTGGCCTGGCTGCCCTTGCAGCTCTCAGGACTACTCAACTGCCTCCTGATGGGCCATCTGTAGGTACATTTGTTTTCTGGCAAACTTCTTTATATAAGCAGCTTTTAAGCATTCATGATTTGCATGATTTGTTTAGGTTTTGAATTTTCAAATCACCTCCTGAATATTTACTGTCCCTCTTTGGTTCACTATTTTCTGCAAAATTGGAACCCCACCCCCACCCCGTACACTCTTTTGAGCCTTTTACATAATAAAAAGCTTGGATTTCAGCATTAATCGTAGTGATTAATGAGATTCCACTAATAACCCTTTTCTGCTTGGGATGGCTCCAGTTATGGCTATATTTTGTGTTTGGCCTTTGGCCAGTTTCTAACTCGATGATCCAGATTTTCACTGATTTCATGATTCCTCAGCATGGACATTAACCTCTCCTGTATCCACTTTATCCTCCAGATTTCAGGCAGAGTCGATCCTTTAGACTTTCTACTGACCTAGCCCTGGATAAAATGAGGCCAGCTGCCTGGGGAGGGAGGGAAGGCCTGCCCCTCTCGCCCTGTGTGTGCTCAGACACCAGCCTACTGAAGGGCACTTGACAGTTTCCCCAAAGGTAATGTCAAGCCACATCTAGTCATCATAATTCGTTGGCTTACCATTCACCCTTATAATTAATAATGGAACTTTGTCAGAATTTTTTTTTTTTAGAATGTTCTTCAAGGAGAATATTCAAAGGAGTATTCTGTGCACTTGTCACACATCTGGCCTTTCTTCTTTCAGACACAGTAGAGGAAATAGGCCAGTTCTTCAGAGAGGTCATATGAAATAAGGGAAAGAACGTGGTCTTGGAGGTCAGACAGCATTAGTCGTGTGACCTTGGGGAAAGTTATTTAACTGCTATGCATCTCAATTTCCTCATTTGTGAAATGGGAACATGATTATCTATGTTGCAGGGCTGGGATGAGGATTAAATGGAATAACGTATCTGATATGACTGGTGGTTGCATTTCCATTAAGGGGGTAGTCTAAATAGTCGAAAACTTTTCTATTAGAAATGTCCAGAAGTGCCGACAAGAATATTACAAACATCCTTTTACTTTACTATTTTTCCGTTAATAGATTTTACTCTTGATTTTTATATCTATTTTCATTAGTATGGGAAAGAAAAAGACTGCTTGATGGCTACACATTAAAGGCAAATGTAAAGGTAATGCAATAGATTGAGCAACCCCAACACAGATGCTGAGTCATTCCTCCCCACCAAGGAGCATATGGTGATTGTTTTCTTTTCTCTTTTTTCTAATTTCAGAAGATTAGAGGGTAGAGATGTTTTGTTCACATACTTTGTTTTTGTATAGGCTGAGTCAAAGTTATACACGTAAGTGTGCCCTTCCCCCAGCTAGTGTGCACTGTACACTGTACTAATAGGTGTGAATTTTCCATCTCCTCCTCCCTATCCCAGCTTGATTTTCATTGAGATTTACTTCCATGTGTACATTTATGTGTTAGTCTATTAGTTCCAATTTGGCATTGAGTACTTGTGTGTGTTTCTCCCTTCTTGTGATGTTTCACTTACAAGAATGGTTTCCAGTTCCCTCCAGGTTGTCCAAAGAGATACTAGTTCACCATTTTTTATAGCTGAGTAGTACTGTACAGTATGCATATACCACATTTTATTAATCTACTCGCATATTGGTGTGCATTTGGGTTGTTTCCTTGTCTTTGCAATTGTGAATTGTGCTGCTATAAACATTCAAGTGCAGGTGTCCTTTTTATAAAATACCCTTTTTCCTTTTGGGTATGTACCCAGAAGTGGGATTGCTGGATCAAATGGTAGGTGTGCTTTCAGTTCTTTGGGTATCCATGCTGAATTGTTGTATACAAATGTAAGTGCTTTAGTAACTTTTAGAAAGGATTATCCCCCTGATTTTTATCGCCCACATTATACATCATCATAAGATATAACAAAATTTAACCCAAGCAAACATACTTTCACATGCCTGAAAATTAAAGGGAATCCCCAGGAGCCCAAACCATTGGGAAATGAACAGCAGAGCTAATGGTGCAGCAATCCAGGGAAGCCAGAGTTTATTGTTGTTGACAAGTAAGAGGTTTGGATTTTAAAGCTCATCTGAAAAAAGGAGATGAGGTCTTGAGCCTTTGTTGCCAGGCAGTTGAAACTAAGACAATTAAAATCTGGGGCACCCAAAAGGCTAGACATTTGGAGAAATGTTTAGGTAGAAAGAAGCCCACCCACTTATTATAAGTGAAATGTATCTATCTCCTCCTGAGTTATGGGGGTGGGGGGTAAATTTTCCCTTGAGAATCCATAACAGTATTTATTCATAATATGCTCTTTAAGCAAGTCTGAAGCTCTAATTTTTATTACTTGCATGGTCTTAGGAGTCTGTACACTGAAAAACAAACAAAGCACTGGTTTCAGGCAAGTGATAGCCTAGAATGATGACAGAAACAAATACAAAACTGCCTTGGAAAACTGAATAGAACCTTAACTCAGGCCACTTGATATTTGCACAGATAGAGCCCCATTACAGTTGAACTCAAAAGCTAAAATCACAAGGAAATCATCTGCCATATCTAGGAATCATTAGGCAAAAGAAACAATAGGATTGGCACTACATGAACTTTAGATGGAGACCCTGAAATAAGAAGACTAAAAGAAAGTCTTAAAATGGAAGAAAGTGAGAATATGGCAAAAAATGAAGGAGAGCAAAAGAGAATTTGCAGGCAAGAAAAATGCAGTCACTGAAATTAAATCTCATTGGGCAGAGTAAGAGAGCACATTGGCCACGTGGTGAGAAGAGGGCTGAACAGAAATGCTTGCAGTCAGTAGATGCTAAGAAATTATAGCCATCCCTCTTCAGAAAACAATGAAGTGTTAGTTTCCTGGGAGGTAAAGAGGGATTAGAAAAATCTATATTCATTTTTAGATCAGTAAATACAACTTAAAATATATCAACAAACTTTGTTTTTTAGAGCAGTTTTAGGTTCACAGGAAAAAGTACAGGGGAGTTAGAGTCCCTCTCCTCCCAACGTGCACAACCTCCTCCACTTTGATATCTGGCACAAGCACAAGAGTGGTGCACTTACTAAAATGGATGAACACACCCTGATGCATCATCATCACTTGAAGTCCGTAGTTTTTGTTAGGGTTCACTCTTGGTATTGTTCATTCTATGGGTTTTGATAAGTCTATGAGTTCTAACAATGAAGTTCATGGACTTGCCACTGTGTGCTTTCATTGGCAGCACTGTACCAATAACTTAGTAAGGTTTCATAGCCTTGGTATATCAGGGTCTCACGGTGGTTTGTATCCATATGTGACCGTGTCTTGCTGAGTGGTATTTATTATTGTATGGTTTTGTCTGTCATCATGAGAGTGTCAGAGCTTGAAATCAGAGCAACAAACAAACCTTGGTAAATTTCTTGTTAAATTTGGCAAGAATGGAAGTGAAATCAGAGATACGTTACTCCAAGTTTAAGGGGATAATACCATGAAGAAAATGGCAGTGTACAAATGGGTTAAAATTTTTCTGAAGGGAGAGAAAGTCCCTTTCTAGTGAAGAGAGGTTAGGGTGGCCAGTAACGAGCAGAAATGATGAAAACATTGCAAACAAATTGTGAAATCATGCATCAAAATTTGGTGGCTGACTGTGAGAAGCACAGCAGACCAAATAAACAGGAAAATCTCAGCCCAAAAACTCATGGCTCTTACATCATATGTACATATATGTACATAGATGTACTAGCTCACGTTAGACAGTAAACAAATAACTGTTTGGGAACACGCTCCTTACTCACCTAATCTGGCCCCCAATGACTTTATTTGTGATCCAAAGATAAAGGAAATATTGAAAGAAGATAGTATGAAGACATTCAGGACATCAAGGGTAATACAATGACAGCTTCAATGGAACTCAGAGTTCCAAAATTGCTTTGAAGGTTGGACTAGGTGCTGGTGTCAGTGCATACTTTCCCAACGGGAGGACTTTAAAAGTGACCACAGTGATATTCGGCAATGAGGTACATAGCACTTTCCCTAGGAAGAATTAATTGTCACACCTGCTGTATAAGACATGTATCCACTATTACAGTATTGTACAGAATAGTTGGACTGCCTTAAAAATCCTGTGTTCTGTATATTCATCTTTCCTTTACCCCTGACTCCTGGAAGCCACTGACTTTCTATACTATCTCCTTAGTTTTGCCTTTTTCAAAATGATATATAGCTGGAATCATAAAATGCAGTGGCTTTTTCCTGTTGGCTTCCTTAGAAATATGTGTTTCAATTTCCTTCATGTCTTCCATGGCTTGATAGCTCATTTCTTTTTAGTGGTCACTAATTTTCCATTGTTTGTATATACCACAGTTAGTTTGTCTGTTTACCTACTAAAGGGCACCTTGGTGGCTTCCAGGTTTGGCTAATATAATATAAATATTTTGGCAAATATAATACAACTGGTAAGAACATCTGTGTGTAGGTTTTTGTGCGGCTATACATTTTTAATTCATTTGGGTAAATACCAAGCAGCACATTTGTTGGATAGCATGGTATGAGTTTGCTTAGTTTTATAAGAAACCACCATACCATCTTGAAAAGTGGCTGTGCCATTTGGCATTCCCACTGGCAAAGAATAGGAGTTCTTGTTGTTCTGCATCAGGATTTGGTACAGTCAGTATTTTGGATTTCGGCTGGCCACACGGATAGGTATGAAGCACGATTTCACTGTGATTTAATTTTGTTGAGTCAAGTTTAACATGTCGTCAGTAGGACTGACCGCTCCAGGAGTACTGTGAAGCTTTCTCTTTCACCAGATGTCAGACTAACATCAGGAAAGGACTTTACAGACCTACCACCCTCGTGTAGCATGGAATTCTGGAAAATATTCAGCATTTGGAGTCAGAAACCTGGTCATGCGTTGTAGTTCTATCTTTGAAAAAAGTCTGTATAAAATCAGAATCATATTCCTTTTTCTACAGAGTTATTGGCAAAATCAAATAGATCCAGTTGTTAACAGTTTATTGCAAATGGAAAAACACAATATGAGGTTATGAAGTCGCCATTATTACTCACACCAAGTCATAAATAATTAGAAGGCTATTTCTCCTATGCCTATTCACTCCTAATGGGGAAGTCTGTATGCTGAATGACCTCAAAAGTGGAGGAGTTCAGGCATTAGTAGTCAACCTGGGAAGCATTTTACTGATCTTTCCTAATAAATCTGATATTACTCCAGTTACTGTCCCTCTTTAAAGTTTAGCTTATATTTTTCACAAGTGATTTGGGGCAGGATAGTATGGTATGGGAAACTTTTTATAAATTGACTCTGCATTTTGAAATTCTCCAAAGCCAATGCTGGGTTCAGGGAAGGAAAGTATCTGGTTTCTCCCCGAAACCGAGAATGCTCGGTTCAGGGAAGGAAAGCCAATGCTGGGTTCAGGGAAGGAAAGTATCTGGTTTCTCCCCCAAACCGAGAATATACAACCGAGATGCTTATATATGAGCATTTTCATTTGCTTGTTCCCCATTTGTATTACCTCTTTAGTGAATAGTCAGCAAATAGTCATTTAGTCAAGTTACTCTTTGCTGGTTTTTTATGTTGGATTCTTGGTTTTTTTCTTATTGATTTTTTTTTTTCAGATTCTCTTTATATATTGAAGGAATTGTGCCTTTACCTGTGATATGTTATCATTTTTTCCCTCCATTTTGTAATTTATCTTTTAACTTGGTTAACATTTCAAAGATATACTTTTAAAAATGTGATTAATACTAGAAGTAAAACTCCTGGGCTTCATGCCATTACTATTTTCTGAAACTTTCATGGCTTTACTTTGGTGTGAGATGTAAAATAAGGGCCCAAAAGGGGTGAAGCTTTTTGGATCCAGATGAGGTTTTCTTTTATTTCTCTTTCCTTAATCTCCCTCCCTACAGGTGTCTGAGATCTTTCTCCTTTCAGAAACCTCAGCGATCTCTCAAACTCTTTGTTAGATCTGGTTTTAGCCTGTGCCATTTACATGGGAAAGGGGCACTTTCTATTCTTGTATCTGCTGTACTCCTATGTGAATTATTTCCAGCAGAGACCAGGTTTTTCTATTTTTAAATATCTAAAGAATTTAGTGGGTGATATAAATTCATAGATACCTTTCAAAGCCCAATTTATCAGCTAACCAAAGGCAGCTACTGAAAGTCTCTATTCACCAGTAAATTTGAGACAGTGAGAGGGTGGGTAGGCAGAGCTGAGAGAGGCATAGAGGGTGAGATGTCTTTGGATTAAGCAGTGCTCACTGACAATGCTGTAACTAGTAAAAGAGGTCCCTGATGCCAAGTGTAGTTGTTCTCCCTTGCATGTAACAAATAGAATACGTCTTCTTTTCTCAGCTTGGTCAAAAGTGGGTTTAACAAGTAAGGATGAGGTTTCCTGATGGAGAAAGGAGGATGAAAGTGAAATTTTCCTCTTTTTGTGGTGTAAATTTACTAAAGGAAACATGGACCTCACAGTGTTGTAGATCTGAACAAGATGGCCAATGCTACCCTAAAGCTGTTCTTGCCCCTCCTTTGTCCTCATTTCCTCCCTTTTCCACTTCACTTCCGGCAGTTTTCCTGATAGGTTGTGTGCAGTGGTGGTGAGAGATGTTGCTATCTAGAGACATCTCCTGGATGTCCCACCTTTGACTTCCATGGACATAGGTATACTGGTTGTGCACGGCCAGGGCCCTTGATGAAGTGGCTTATATACATCACCTTGGAACCACCATTGCTCTTTAACTTTCTCTTTTTAGGGGCTAGAAGGATCTTTTTCTATTTTCCTAAGTCAACAGAATTCCTGAAGCAATGTTGGTTTTAGGTCCTGGGTGTACTACTATAGCCAAACTCCCTTATCTGTGAGGAACCAAAGGGGAGGGAAATAGGGTCCAGGAGAGGAGCAGAATATAACTTGGTTCTCTACCAGGTAAGCCTTTAAATTGGAAGTATAGGATTTCAAGATCTTTACAATAATTGCACTAGCGCTTTCATTTTGCAGATTAGAGATGGAAGTAAATGACTCAGGTGCCCAAGGTCATAGATCTAGAGGTAAAGCGAACCTGATCCCAGGTCTCTTGACTTGAATGCCTTTAATCTAATGATAGATCATGCAAGACTTGCCTCTCACAGCCCTGGTTTCAAGGCTTCTCATGGCTGTCACACAAATGCCAGAATATCCTGGTGGGTTGGACAGAGAGGGAGGTGGAGCTAACTACTTACCCCATATCCATTTTCCCTTCCTCATTATTAACAGAACTCCAGCTGCAAGTTGGAGATGTTTCTACTAAGTGACTACATTTCCCTGGTTGTTTGTGCAGATGGATGATCACAGGTCATGGTTTATGTGGAGTCCTTGAGTAGCATTCCTGAGAAGGTTCCCTCACAGCAGGGAAGACCCAGCTAATGTGCCATTTTCCCTTTCACCCTTCTCTTTTTGCCTAGAATTTGGGTGTCCTGCTAGAAGTAGAATAGTCTTGCAGTCACCACTAAGCCAAGACTTAAGCATGGACTTTGGTTTTGACATATTTGAGCTGCTGAAACTAATATTGGTAACCACCTACTTCCTGACTCGATTGAGCCACTGTAAGTTGAATTTGCTATCATTTGCAGTCAAATGTAGTCCTCTGATATAGTCAAAAAAGAAATCTGTATATCTGTACCTTGATTGCCTAAAAAATAGCCTTTTATGTTATTTAACAGTCCTCCTTACATTAGCAAACATATTATTAGAGAATGAGATTAATTACATGCCCAGAAGACTTTTCCTATTTTCTTTTTCTTAAGGATTTTTCCCATCACAAAAGGATCACAAGATCCCTTTCAACTGTGTCTTTTTAAGTGTTTGTTTATAGATCATCTCACACTTAATACAGGAAAAACAAAAAGCAGAGTTATTCCATGCTTTTGCTGATTCAGAATCAATCAGAAATAATAATATATTATTGAAATTATTATATTGAAAGTATAATGATCAAAGGAAGACATTTATATTACTAGTTAACTTTTTCTTTCTTTTTTTTTTTTTTTGTTAACTAGGCAGAAAACTCAAAAGTTATGTGCCCTGGTTCCATGCCAGACACTGGACTATCCTGCAGAGTGACTGTATTTACTTCTCCCTGTATTTTCTTCCCATTTCTGTTAAAAACCTCTCTATCCCCCTGGACACCCAACTTGACATTTCCATCCTTTCTCCCCCACCCTCCAACATTCAATCAGTTTTCAAACCTCCGTTGGGGCAGAACACGGAGACCAGGATCCAAAAGGGGGTTTCTCTGGTTGTTCTCCATAACCTCTATCCCACATGCTCTTTGGTCTGACCACTCATTAGCTGCTTGCGTGGGAAATATCAGTTTGTATCATGGTGACATTTGGGGCTGATGCGATTGCTTTGATCTATTAGTTTTGGAGACCAAACATCCCCATTATAGCCAACAGAACACTTTTAATTGGGACACAGAGGTAAAAGGACTTTCTGTTGCCATAGTTTCAGAGGCACATATGTGGTCAGCTGCCTAATGCTGGGTTTTTTTTCAGACCTAAAATATTACTGACAGTGAGCTCTGGTGACTCAGGGACATCTGCTGTTCTTGTAGAAGTACAGTGTGGTCCTGGAGCTCTGCTAAAACCAGGCTCTTAGGTAGAGCACCCTCTGCAATGGTATTGTTTTTAATGTCTTTGGTTTTATATCCTTAGAGTATGAGTATGTGTCTGAAGAGGAAATATTAATCTATCCTCTAATGAGTTCTTTGCCAATAGACTATTGATCTGAGTAGTGAGTAAAAAGGAAAAGAAAAAAGGCAAAGTGTGTGTGTGTGTGTGTGTGTGTGTGTGTGTGTATAGGGTACTTCTAAGCACCTGGATCTAGTTCTTGCCATTAAAGGATCTCATGGAAATGGCCAGGAGTATAAAAGGATATGAGATCCCTGCATCAGAGACTGGGAATGCTTAAAGTCATATATGTGGATGCCAGAAACTTTCTATAGCCTTTCTGTTAAACATGGATCTGAAGTTGGACTGATTGCTTAAAATCTGCTTGCCTGGGAGGTGAGTAGGAAAGACATCACCAGAGTTCAGTGACACTCTTTCATTCTGAGGGTTGCTGGCTGAAGCAAGGGGTTGGCTGCAGGCAGCCAGAGAGAATGGATGGCTCCTGCAAGAAGGAGCCCATCAAGTGTCCTATGCCGGCGTGGGGCCTGCTCACAGATTGCACTTGGCACAGATGTCTCTGCCAAGCGAGGCACAGGGGCACTGCGCAGCCAACTCTGGGCTGCCACTGCAGTGTGGCAAAGAAATATGTGAACGGAGATTAAACTTCTGCTGTGGTGCCAGAGATCTTCAGCTTCCTCCCTCAGGCTGCTGGGGGGAGAAATCTAAACTTCTCTTTTTTCCCTTCATCAAAATTGCACAGGTCATGTCCTTAACTACAATGTTGTTAATGAACAAAAGCAAAAATAAAACCTCCAAGCGCTTGAAAATGAAAAACAGATCAAATGCAAAATGTTAAACTTAATTCTCAGGTCAAGGAGAAATTAAGAAGTATGATTAAAGTCTAATTAGGCCATAAGGACATGGAGGATGCTCGATATCAAAAGTTATAAGATATGACCAAAATTAGACACAGAGAAAATGAATAACTTTAAATACTTCCATTCTCTTTTTGTAAATACTTCTATTCTTAAATAAGAAATAAACTGTATACAAAACTTAATTCAATAATTAGAAAAATGAATATGCTTAACATAAAGCAAATATTATAGCAGAGCTTAAATAGCAAAAGAAAGTCAATAAAATAGACAAGCTGTTAGCAACTCAAGATAAGAATCAAGAGAAAGCATAAGTGCACAAAATGAGGAATTAAAAAGGATATAATAATAAATATAAAGGGGAGTATACAATTCTATATGGTAACAAATTTGAAAAGATCAATGGAATAGATGATTTTTGGAGGGAATATAAACAGTCATAATTGAAGAAGTAGCAAGTATGAATAGCCCATTAATCAGGGAAAGAAATTTTAAAAATCTGTGCCATTTACACTTTTAGTAAATCTCTAGTTCCATATATTTTCTTAATATGTTAAAACATATATGAAATTTATCATTTTAACCAAGCCTACAACTCAGTGGCATTCAGTATATTCACAAAGTTGTGCAACCTCAGCACTAACCATTTCCAGAACTAGTCATCATCTCAGACAAACTCTGAACCCATTAAACAGTAACTCTTCATTTCTCCATCCTGCCCTTGGTAACTTCATCTACTTTCTGTCTGGATGAATCTGCCTATTTTAAGTATGTTATATATATGGAATCATATAATACTTGTCCTTTTGTGTCTGACTTATTTCGCATTAGGCTAATGTTTTGGTGGTTCGTCTACGTTGCAGTACATAATCAGCCTTTAATCCTCTGTTAGGGCTGAATGATATTCCATCATGTGTACAAACCACATTTTGTTTATTCATCTGTTGATGGACCTTAGATTGTTTCCACCTGATGACTACTGTGGACAATTCTGTGAACATCGGTATATACATATCTGTTTAATTTTGCTTTCAATTCTTTCACGGATATATGCCTAGCAGTAGAATTGCTGCGTAAGGAGTGGAATTGCCAAATACGATAATTCTATGTTGAACTTTTTGAGGAGCTGTATCCTGTTTTCCACAACATTGTACTATTTTACAATCCAACCAGCAAAGTGTCTAATTTCTCCATGTTCATCAATACTGGTTATTTTTTCTGTATATTAATTTAAATAGCCATCCTAATGGGTGTGAAGCAGCATCTCATCATGATTTTGTATATAATTTCCCAATAACTAGTGATATTCCCCGTCTTTTCCATTGCTTATTGGCCATCTCTATCTCTTCTTTGGAGAAATGTCTGTTCAAGTCTTCTGGCTCATTTTTGAAAATTTTTTTGTTACTATGGTTACTATTGAATTGTAGGAATTCTTTATATACTCTGGGTATTATTACTGTCTTATCAGATACACATTTTGCAAATATTTTCTCCTGATCTGTGTGCTGCATTTTTATTCTTGTAATGATATTTTTGTGTGTGCAGAAGTTTTAAATTTTGGTTCAAATTTACCTGTTCTTTCATTTCCTGTACTTTTGTTGTCACGTCTTAGAAGTCATTGCCAAACCCAATGTCTTGAAGATTTCTGATTGTGGGTCACTATGAAAGTTTTGAGGCTTGGCACCTGTGGCTCAGCGGGCTAAGGCACCAGCCACGTACACCTGAGCTGGCGGGTTCGAATCCAGCCCCGGCCTGCCAAATAACAATGACAGCTGCAACCAAAAAATGGCGAGCCTAAATAAATAAATAAATAAATAAATAAATAAATAAATAAATAAAGAAAGAAAGCTCTGTTAAAAAAAAAAAAAGTTTTGAGACAGACTGTGTTATGGTCTAGTATTTCACTTCCAAGACACACAATCGACAGCGTCCCTTCTGATCCACCCATGCGAGTTTCAACTTGCTCAGCTTATTGGTGTTCCCGGGAGAGCTTCATTTGTTTGTCTTTGGGGATTTTACATTTCTTGTTTTTTGTGTGTGTGTGTGTGTGTGTGTGTATCTCCAAACCTTTTCATTTTTTGTCGTCTTTAATGTCTTTCAGGAGCATTTTGTAGTTTTCAGTGTTCAAGTCTTTGGCTCTTTGATTAATTTTATTCCTGAGCGTTTCATTCTTTTTAAGGCTATTATTTTCTTACTTTTCAGAGTGTTCATTGTTAGAAT
>CAUYON010147877.1:0-30213 GCA_963573935.1 Arctocebus calabarensis | reverse complement strand
TATTGTATTCAGCATATGTAGCACAGCATAAAATGGCTCTCCTGTAAGCTACAGATAGAAGCAAAGCTGTAAAGTAGATTTATAACACAGTGAATGCTCAAGGACTTTGAATATGTCAAAAGTTTGGCCACACACGGTAGAAGCCAGAGGTCACATGGAAAGACAAGGTCCTAATTTAACTCATGCCACTAGCATTAATAATCTCTGTTGGAGACTAGGAGGGAGTAAGCTGTCAACCTGACAAGTTACATGTAGAAAGAAAGCCCACACTTGTAAAGGTTTTGTTTTAGAAAGCATTTGATTTACTTTTAACACACTCAGGTAGAAAATTTTTACTTTTACTGTTTTATACCCAGGAGTTATCTCTACATTGTTCTGGACAGAGCAAGAATGTTCATAAAAGTATCAATTTCAAATGTCTTTGAGAAGAATAGAGGAAAAATGTTTGCATGTATTTTTAAAAACCGTTTTCTGAGTCATTTTGCAGCTTGTCAGTACCAACATGATACTTTGCCTTAACTGTCTATGCACTTTCTTGGAGACTGCAATATGTTGCCAGGAGCACTTTCTTTACCCTTGGAGGTTTAATCATTTTTCTTCATCTTTCTACAGTATGACATAATGATTTGCTATATTGTAAAATCTTTGTAAAAATATTTCTATATAAAAATATTTTTGAAATCTTAATTTTTTTCTGAATTGTGTTTCCTAATTATTTAATATTGCTTTTGTTTCAAAATATGTTTTGAATAATGTGTTTTTCTCTATAAAGAGCTACAGTTTCATAATCCTCAGTGTTATCTCCCTATTCATATTTCTAGTTTATGGTGGCCTGGCTAAAAATGTGGTAAACATGAGGCCCAGGACTCATGTTTTGACCTTGAATGTGTCACATTAACCTCTTTTAAGTTCTAGTTTCTCTTTTGTGAATTGGGGATACTGTTAAACCGGTCCTACCTACCTTGCAACTTTCATGATTGAATAAAAAAGAGAAGGCTTCCAAAAACATGGAAACACTTTTTGGACTATACAGTGAGATAATATTAATACTGAAGGTTGGACCTAAGTAATGAGGTGCTAGTGGAGGATAAATGCCTGTTGATACTCCAGGGAGAATAGAGCACATTCTATATTAAGCAAACATTTATTGAGGAATGTCTCTATGTCTCAAGACTTTGATCATTCCCTAAAATTGGGAGCTTGAGACCTTCCGACATCACCCTATAGCTACTCATCTGCTGCTGGCATTCATGCTGATTAGGGGTTTGGCTGCTGTCTTGAACAGGCTCTCTGCAGCTTCCCATGGGATTGAGCTGGGGTTGGAGAACTGCCCTGAGTGTTTGCAGCTGTAATCCTAGGCCTAGGACCTGGCAAAATGAACCATATTTGCAAGAAAGGCCTTAGCACTGAATATGAGCATTTTGCTAGTAGGGCCCTAGAGAGGCCTGGTGAGAAGGAAGGAGCATGGATTTGGAGAGTTAATAGGAATTTTTACAGCTGCCAACCTTTGAAGCCCAGGAAGAGGGAAGTGGAGGAGATCACTGCTGGTCTGGACAGCCTTTGCTGTTTAACTGTCCCAGGGTATAGAAGTAGGACAAGGATAGTTGACCTGTGTGACTGTGTCTGGGTGTGTTTCTAAATAGGCAGTCAAACTCAGATACCTGCAGGGTCAACTGGCTCATATGAGTATTAATAAGTGAAGTGCATTAGAACTAGGGAAATATTCTTCTATTTAATATGTAATTGCGTTTTATGAAAGTATTACTTACTTTTTACCCTCTTGAAAACAAATTCTTTACTTCTTTTCACTTTTCTCTATGCACACAGGCTCTTATTGAGGTTCTTTCAGCAAACATTTTTTGCATACTCAACACAAAAAAGTCATCTTCATTTCCGCAAAGAAATATGCCTACTCCCCCCTCCTTTTTTGGAAATACCTGGTTTGCTTGATCCTTTTTTCATTGTCCCCCACCCTTTAAGAAAAAAAAAAAAACCTATAAAATAGGAGTATAAGCAGACAAGAAATTACTTTCCTGTTTCCTATAAGATGAAAAACAGCATGAGGCATGTTAAATGGTGCCTGGCACTGGAAATCACACTGGGGAGGTAATAGGGTGTGATCAGGGCTCTGAGGAGCCGGAGAGGGAGCTCAGTGTGAGCAGTCTGGGTGTCATGCAAGAATGTGGGCCCTGTGTCGTCAGATCTTATGAACTTTCAAGAGAAACTGGGAAGGTGGAATTTTATGTGAAATCTCAACCTTCTTGAATACTGGCAACTTATTTGGAAAGGCTAAAAATACTTTGCTAGTCAAATGAAATGTGTCTGTGGGCTACATATGAGCCATCCAGGGGCTGCCATTTTTTAAGTTTTTCTCTGAGGGGATGATTTGCGAGCAAGAATGTGGTGTTTAAATAAAGCTAGTAAGTCTGAGAAGAGAGATGATACATGTACCAGAATTGCAATATAAGGAGAATAAGAAAGAGCTGGGCAAATATTTATGGTAAATAATATTAAGTGATCACTTAAAATCAAATAATCTCTCCATTTATTGCTGCTATATTGATGTCAGAATTCTGTCATATAGTCCCTTTATTTTATGTAGTGTTTGCACTGCTGGGTTATAGGATAATGATGATTAAAAAAGAAAAAAAAAAAACTTCTAAAGTTTGCCTGAATTTAAAGATAGTGCTCTCCTGTTAAAAAAAAAAAAAAAAGCACAGAATTGTAAAGAGTAAATGTCTCCTCTCCTCATCCTACTGTCCCTGAATCCTCAGAAGTAAAGTTTAGGGCTTATTCTTATAATTTCTCTTTAATGAAGTTAAAAAATCTTTGTCTATCATTTGGTTTATTTACCAAAACTGTATCTCTAGCAGTTGACTATATGTATTTTTCCCTCAAAATTCCAAAGAAGGTTAAAATAAAAGTCATGCTTGCATCAAGACTGATAAGAGTGATTAAAGACTAAAGAGGGAAGTATGTGTATGAATTATCTAGTCTAATATATTCATTGTGATTGGGAACTAAATTTAGTGCAGGATTCTTTTCAGCCAACACAAAAGACCACTGAGTTTTACTTTTCTTCATCAAACGATACTTCAAACTCTATAACTTCAGTTAAACATTGCTCCTTTTTACAATGTCTTCTTTCTTTCTTTTGATCCACCTTTCAGAATGATCTTTGCTATCAGAACATTCTTGTTTTACCAGACAGCAATTCAAGAAAATAGTTGAAACAAAAGAACCTTGTGACAGTCCTTACACAGTCAGCCTGTGGCTACATTTAGTCACACTTTAAAAGTTAAATAACTTCTTTCCTTATATGGAGACTTGTTTACATTTTCTAAGGACAAAAGAAAGCAAGCATTTTATCTAAAGAATAGACAAATGGGAGATCAAAGTACAAGTTAGTGCTTTTTTCCATGTTCTTCACCTTGGCCTCTATGAGAGTTAGTACATACCTATTTCAACATTTTCCTTATTGCATTTTTACTGGGAGAAAAGTACACTGCAATTTTTTTTAAGTAAACATAATCAAAATGATCTTAGATGGTGGCTGTCCTTAACTAATGTATAGAGTGGTAATGATAATAGAACTAAGTGAATAGATACATTTTATAGTAACTAAAACACTTCAAGAGAAACTTCATGTTTTGCAGAACTAATTTTTGAAGACTTTATAATAGATGATATCTAGTAAGCAGGATATGGTCACATATTAAATAATACCTAAGGTAATATTTGAGCCTAATGTATTTATAATCAAGAAAGAATTGTCCAATTAAAGATTTAACTTTTTATTTGGTACTAACTATTGACCAAATAGATGCATATCTTTTTACCTATGAAATCTAAGATATTTAAGTAAAAGATATTACGTGGAAAGGAGCTAACATTTGAATATACATTATTTGTAGCACTTTATTCATTTAATTCTCACAGCAACTCTGTAGAAAAGATAGTATCTGTGCATTATAGATGAGAAAACAGTCTTTGAATAAATGTCACATACACCGCTAGTAGGTAGCACAACAGATTCTAAAACCATTTCTTTAAAGGCTGTTTTCTTTTCTTCATACTACACAACCCTAGCATATGCTAATGAAAAGTGCCAGAAAATCTTTAATATCCTAAGGAATAAGTTACTTATCTGTCATAGTGGGTCATTGGGATATATTGGTGTAGGTTGCTAAATCAAGAAATAAGATGTATTAGTAGTACTGAGAATTAGATGTGGCCACTCTAGCAGATTTTAATCTTTACCTAAGCCTTTTGTCTATACATTTATTAACAAGCTTTTTCTTCTCAAATGCAATTTTTAATGTTCCCAAAGTTTGCATTATTGAAGAGAACAACTTATACTATGCATTTGGAAATACAGGTTTAGGAAGATACGAGCAGATTTTTTTCAAAAGTCTATTACCATGTTGTGTTAATGGTCATTGAACTGATTAAAAATGTTACAAATTTCCTTCTTTTTAAAAGAGAAAAGTATACTGGCTTAGTTAGTTGCTTAAGCCCAAGAGTTGGAGGTTGTTGTGAGCTATGACACAATGGCACTCTACTCAGGGTGACATAGTGAGACTCTGTCTCAAAAAAAAAAAAGTGAAAAGTATATTTGTGTGAAGAGAAAGGAAGAGATGATGTGGTCTTAGAACTATATCTCCATTAATTTAAGTACAGTATAAATATATCATAGTGCATTATAATTTGTTTTATTATTATCATGTTCAAATACATTGACTATAGCTTATAAGTTATTTGCATCTACACTTCTTTTTCACTCTTCAATTCTAATCATTTTTTTCTCTTTTCTGGCAGTATTTTCATATTCTCCAATGTTTTATATTTCTTAAAACTTTAAGAACTTTGATTTTAAGCAAACAAATGCATAGCAATGTACACAGGTCTTATACACAGTTTTATTGAATACGATGAGTTTGAAATGGTGACACGTGTTTAATTGAACACATTGTAGCAATTCTAAGCTTAGTTTCCAAAAGATTAAACACCCACACACAAACTGATCCATCAGTGTCAACATTTGTCAAGCAAGAGAAAGAGTCAAGCCAATGAAAGAGTGTGTGAAAATCACACCCACCCAAACACAAGGAAAGAAATTAATGGTGAGATAACTAACTGAAAACCTAAGGATGGAAATAATACCAAGTGCTTATCCTTCATTGGTAGAATGAGGGTTAATGCTGTAAATTTAATATCATTCTGTCCTCTGAGTTTCTATGATGCAGCATTAGAATCATCCACATCACAAAACCAACACTATCTCCTAAAATATGTTCACACTATTAGTACTACTAGCTAGTTAGAGACCATCTCTACCTACAATTTTTGTCTGTTACTATAATTAGAAAGCATCAACCCCAGAATATAATTCGTGATCTAGCTAAAAGGAAAACATCACATGGTGAACTGATAAGAAGAGCTTATTGTGAAATATTCTGAGTATAGCTTAGTGCCAAAACATTGTTTTTCTACATGAAAATATAGAGGTCACTGGAAAGTTTGGAGCCGAAGTGAAGCATAGCTAAAGTAGACCCCTTAGGCGAACATTCTCAGGTTTCCCTCCTCACCAGTGTTTTTGGAGGTAAACTGTTGCTGGATGAATTGTTCTCGCTTACAGTCTGCAGGTGCAGGAAGTGAGAGTTCCAGAAACATAGACGGATTTCTAGTAATAGATCAGTGTTATTTTCAAGACCAGACTTAAACAGCAATACTCCCAAGAAGGATTCTGAGGGACATTAATTTAATGAGACCTTATGTCTTGCTTGAAGGCAAACACAGACATAAAGAGATCATTACTTTGTGTTTCTACACAGTCATCTTACAGAAATCATTGGGGGAAGGAAAAAAAATGCATCATAATCTTACAAAGATTTTACTCTCATTAAAAAACAAACAAACAAACCTCACACCTCCTTCCCCCTACAATACATCATTTTAGAGGACATTAGATTGAAATCCCAACCACTTTGAATCATTGGGTGCCCGCTGTGTGTCAGTCACTGAGCTTGGCACAGGAAAAACAAAATTAATAGGCGAGCAGAGATACTCTCTGATGTTGAAGAAGGGCAAAAAAAAAAAAATACTGATAGATATCTTTTATTTATTTATTTATTTATTGGCTGGGGCCAGGTTTGAACCCACCACCTCCGGCATATGGGGCTGGTGCCCTACCCACTGAGCCACAGGTGCCACCATAGATATCTTTATTTTATAATGTGTAATTGCTGTGGCTGGAATTAGTTTAAGGTGCTGTGAGAGATCAGAGGAAATTGCTTAGACCAACCTAGGTAAAAGAAGGTTTCCTGAATAAAACAATGCTTTTGGCTGTGTCTATTCTGAAAAGTCCAAATAATACATGAAAATATAAATGAGAGAGTCAGGCTCACCCGAAATCTCTTCAGAGATACTTGCAGCTGACCTTTTGGTGAAGACCTTTTCAGGCATGCATGTGGATGTGTGTGTTTGTACACACCAGCGGTTCTCAACCTGTGGGTCGCGACCCACAGGAACTGTATTAAAGGGCCAGGGCGTTAGGAAGGTTGAGAACCACTGGGATACACTAAAAATGTGGCCATACTCTACATGCTGTTCAATATCTCAGTATAGCTTAGACATAACTCCAGATTAATGACTTCAAAATTATGTTATAATTTTTTCATGGCCACATACTATTTTATTATACTCTGTGTCTTTATTTAACTAGTCCCTTGCCAGAGAGGATACAAGAAACTTGTTTCTTGTTTTTCCTTTGATTTTTCCCCCCTATTTTAAATAATGCTGTAATTACCGTGATTGTATATATAGCTTTAGATACTTGAGCAATGATATCCACAGATAAGATCTAGCAATTCTTCCTGGAACTTAAATTATACACATTCGAAATTTGGATTTATAAATGCTGAACTGCTCTCCAGAAATGCTGTGCCAATTCAAATCCCCATGTTTTCCTACACCTTTGTCAACATTAGATTTTGTCACTTCATCATCCTTGCCAATATAAGTGAATATTTTTTTTATTTAAATGTGCCTTTCTTTAACCAACAGTAAGTTCAAACATCTTTTTATAGTTTTTTGCCTATTTTTCTGAATTGTATAATTAATTATACATTGTTTTCATTGACATGTTCATCTTCATCTGGTTGATTTATGGGGATGCTGGGGATGTTAATGTCTGCCTGTCATGCGTTCTATAATTATTTCACCTCTTTGTGCTTTTACAATTATTATGAGTCAGGTCTATCAGTCTGTTCTACTTTGACTTTGAATTTTACAGAATTCTTTCTACACAGAGTTTTTTTTTAGTTTTTAGTTCTTTAAATATTTTTTCCAATACTTTTACTCTGATGTAAAAGTACTTTTGCTTTTAAAGCATATCTTTTGTAGGCATATGCCAAGCATAACTGACTACTGACAGCTAGAGATGTGATTTTTTTTCTCCCTCTGGCTTCTTCTCATTCATCTTTCAAGACTTAGCTCAGAATATTTGGTGTCAAGGAAAGAAGAGCTATGACTAAAACTGTAAACATTTTTTCCCCTTTGAGACAGGGTCATGCTGTGTTGCCCGAGTTGCAGTGCAGTGGCTTGATCATAGCTCACTGCAGCCTTGAACTTCTGAGCTCAAGAGATCCCCCTGACTCAGACTCCTGAGTAGCTGGAACCATTTATTATTTAAACCATCTAGAATTAGCTGTGATATATTAGTAAAAAAGCGAGACAGGGTTTCCATTAGTCATTTATGGTGAATAATCTTTTCCCTTCTGATTTTTAAAGATAATGTATGGTATCTTTAAAAGTTCTTGGAGTTAGTATATCAGTAAACTGAAAAGTTCAATTCCTACCGAATAGTTTCTAATGTGGAAGAAAAACTTGGCACAAAATTTCTTCAGTTTATTATATCTGTAAATTAACTGTACAGTTTTCTTTTTGAAAGCTTTAATATTGTCTTTTTAATAACTTATTTTATACATATTGTGCAGATGTAAATCTTGTAATTAATGGTCAAAACGTATACAAAGGGATTGGTAGTCGACACTGTACAAAAAGAAAAACTGTAAAACTGTTTGTCTAATGTTTTATTGGACCAAAGTTGTAGTTTGTATGGAGTGTAGTAGTAGTGTGTTCAGGTAGCAAAACTTTTAAATAAGGCATGCACATGTTTGAGTTAGCTTGTTATCATCACCATAGCTGTAATGATTGTGACTTAGTTGTATTGCATGCTTCCTATAATTTAACTCTCTCCAAATGGATGCCTGGAACAGTGTAAGGCATTTCATGCTAGTTTCCTGGGATAAAACCTGTGACTTACCGTGTTGGACATATTATTTAGAATTAGTCACATAAAGAAACTTAATTAACTCCTTTCTCATGTCACAGTAGAGCCTGTTTCCCCTTGGGGGGGATGAAATTTTGAATTTTCAAAATTCGAATGAAAATTCTGAAATTGTAAATATCTATTTTAATACTCACCTATGAAAGAATCTGTGAATATATGTAAATATGTTTAATAAATTTTATTGGTCATGTTAAAAAAAAAAAGTTCTTGGAGTTAGGCTACCTGTATCTAAATTCTGGCTCCATTGCTTCTTAACTGATTAAATCTGTTTTCTTATACATAAAATGGGAATAATAACAGTATCTATCTCTTGGAGTTTTCAGGAGCTATATGTTAGTGCATATAAAAGGGTTTTAGAATAATATATAGCACATAAAAGTTCACTCAGTGGTAGTTGTTATCAAATTCATATATATATATATGGACTATTTCTAGACTTAATTATTGTATTCACTGGAGTCTAGAAAATCATAGCTCAATACCATTCTAGTTTTATAAAATGAATGGACAAGTTCTCATGTTTTCAGAATTTTCCTCATTCTTCTAGCATTTATTTTTCTAGATGAACATTAGAGTCATTATTTTAACTTCTGACAAGCTCATTCACATTTTGATTGGCATTACAGATAATGCTTATGATCCTGTGAGAAAAAATTGACTTCTCCATACCTTTGATGTTCCTTTCCATTAAACAGTATGTCTCCTATTTATTAAATCTTTGAATTACTTAAAGTCTTATATTTTTGGCTGCGTGTGGTGCCTCATGCCTATAATTTCAGCACTGTGGAAGGCTGAGGCAGGAGGATCTCTTGGGGCCAGGAGTTTGAGACAAGCCTGGGCAACACAAGAAGACTCCATTTCTACAAATAATTAAAAAGTTACCTGGCTATGGTCACATGTGCCTGTAGTCCCAGCTACTCAGGAGGCTGAGCCAGGAGATCAAGGCTTCAGTGAGCTATTATCATACCACTGCCCTTTAGCCTGGGAAACAGAGCAAGACCCTGACTCAAAAGGAATTAAAAAGTTTATGGTTTTATTTATAGGTCCTTTTTCTTGATTCTGAATGTTCTAGCTAAGTCTTGAAGGCTGAATGGGAATAAGCCAGACAGAATAGAAAAATAATGTCTCTAGCTGCCAGAAGTCATAGTTATGCTTGGAGCATTTCTAGCTTTAGAAATAACATTCTTCAGTCAAACCACATGAGATATAAGCAGTGAACTAAACTGGAAAAAAAAATGTGGCCTTTTCTGCAAAGAAGGAGAGTGGAACAGACAGTTAACACAAGAAATATTTATGCAGCTGTTGCCCGAACTAGTCCAAAGAAGCTGCTGGTGACTGTTAATAATAAGCATATTTAGCTTGTCATAAGCCTATTGACTTATAGAAGAAAAAGCCAAAGTCCAGTATGTTTTCAATCTGTGTCTCTGAACCAAGATATTTGAATGTGGATGGATATATGTTGATGGGTGGTTAGGACAGAGTTGGATCTGGACATATTTGTGAAGTTTTCCTTTGTTTACCATTTGATTTCATTTTCACTTCATTCCACCTCATGTTCAGAATCATGGCCTTGGAATATCAGCCTAGGGTTTAATTTCTTGCCCAGGTACTCAAATTCTGTGTCCTGTCCAAGCTAACACTAAGTGGAACTTTTCCCTCAAATGCTGAGTCATGCATTAGTAAATCTGTGCTTATCCAGGGATGAAATAAACATTTATATACACCTCTATCCTCACAAAATTTATCTTATAGCATTTTTTAATTTTTTTTAACTTTAAAACACTTTTTCATTCAGAGTTCTCCTTCAGATGTCCAAATTTTAAAGATATTCATGATCTCCCACATGTTAGGGAATGGAGGAACCAATTATGCTGTCACTTGAACTTCTGGAAAGTTGAAGTGGATGAAGAAAGGAATAGTTTAGAATGGAGCAGATGGAGGCTCAGATGACAGGGCTCAGTTTCAGCCACCAAAGGGGAAAGTAATGAGGGCTTTGGACTAGGAAAAGCCAGGCAAAGGTGAGTAACTCACTAGAATGGGAGACAATAGGATTTCCATGGAGACTGGCTCAAAGAGAAATGAAAGGTGCAATGACCACAGGATTCCAAGCCTGGAACATTCCAAGCTGAATATAGGAATAAGTTAGCAGAAACAATGTAATAGAGAGGAGATGGCTCAGGGAGCATGATGCGCTTTCAGTTTTAGTTGTATTGCAGTTCAGGTACAAACAACTGGAAACATGAGATTGTAGAAAAGCCAAGCCTAGGAATAGCAACTTACAATCAGCTGCCTAACGGTGATTGTTGGAGCCCAGGATTAAATTTAGTCACAAGGGATAGAGCAGGGAAAGTGGACAGGAGCAGAGCAGAATATGGAGGAAAGTCAACATGGAGTAGCTGAAAAGAGATGACTGGGTGACATGGCCAAAGCCAGAGAACGCTCACGGCTGTCGGCAAGCCACTGAAAGCCAGGAGAGAGGCCTGGAACGAATTCACTTTGCTTTCAGAGCCCTCACAGGGGACCAGCATGCCTACACCTTGATCATGAACTTCTAGCCTCCGGCATTGAGAGACAATAGATTTCTTTAATAAGCTACTCAGTTTGTGGGACTTCTTTACGACAGCCCTAACAAACTAATACAGGTCCCAAACCTAATAGCTTAACAGTGTGTTACCCCAAATGGTGCACATTGAAACTTTTTGTGTCACAGAGAGAACAGAAGGACTTTGTTCACTCTTCAAAAAACTGTATTCACATAAGCAGTTTAGGATGACTCCATTTCCCAAACACACTTCATTCCCAGAGAGGGCGGTTCTTTGACTAGAGCTTACATTGTGAGAGAACAGCCAGTTTTGGAGCATAAATCTCTGCCACCATTCTGGACTGCTTACTCTTATAAACCAACCTAATAATAGACCTGACCTGCTCACTGTGATTGGCCCAACACAGTTAAATCAGCAGAGGTGTTATAAAAACAAAGCCAGGTGAAGTTGCCTGTTAACAAGTGAAGGCTCTGAGGAGGTGTTTTGAACTGAGGAAGCGATTATGATTTCTGGAAATGTATACTGTTGGTGGTGTCTTTTGATATTCAGAGTTATTGAGGGAAAAGAAAATACCAACTACCATTTCATAAAGTGGTCTTTTGTATAACGGCAGATGTTTATACCTCACCACTGGTGTCCCTGGCTTGGCAAAAGATTCTGTCTATATAGTGGAAATATTATTTTAGTGATCAAGTTGCTGAGTGGGTGGCTTCCTTGGCAGAAATACTTCACTTTGGGCATTCTTCAAGTACATTCAGCATTATGTATTTCTATTTTTCAGACTTTTAGAAGGTTGTTCTGTGGTCAAAACACCACCCCCCCCAGACAAAACAACCCAGAGTCTACCTAACATGCACATGATTTAAAATATGATTTTATAAGATACACGATAAATTCATCACTGACCAAATACTGCTAAAATCGAATTTAGGTTCCTCTTCCCTCAAATTAAAAAGAAAAAAAGTCCAGGATTTCAAGTAATAACAACAATCTGTGGAATCCACCCCTTTCCCGAGGACACATGTGCATCTCTGTGGTTCATTCCAGTTCTCTGTTCAGGGTTTTTCAGAGCTGAAGATAAAAGTAGAAGCCTTCCATTGGCAGGTTTTTAAACTTGAAATGGTTGGCCATTTGGGCTACTGTTAGTCTAGGTAGACTGTAGAGGAAAAAATGGTGTGATCACTTGTAATAATGAACTTTGGGTGAAGCAGGCCAGCCACACCTGCACAGGTCAAGTTGATAATAATCCTTACCTGGTTCTGAGCTCTCAGCATTTGGGAACACATGGAAAGTGGGCACAGAGATCTGTAAGCCCCGTTCTTTTTCTTTCTTTCTTTCTTTCTTTTTTTTTTGAGACAGAGCCTCAAGCTGTCATCCTGGATGGCATAGCAGCTCACAGCAACCTCCAATTCCTGGGCTCAAGCGAGTCTCTTGCCTCCACCTCCTAAGTAGCTGGGACTACAGGCGTCCGCCACAACGCCCAGCCATTTTTTGGCTGCAGCCGTCATTGTTGTTTGGCGGGCCCGGGCTGGATTCGAACCCGCCAGCTCAGGAGTACGTGGCTGGCACCTTAGCCGGTTGAATCACAGGTGCCCAGCCAGCCCCGTTCTTTTTCTAAAAGAGGCAACTGTTCCTCAGCCAATTTCTGCCCTGGAATGTGAGCCAAGTGTGGACGGATTTCCTGATTTTCCAAGAGAGGCCTGAAAGCTTTTTCTTAAAAAGTTATATCTATTGACTTTTAAATGTTGTAAGCTATATCAGCTTCTTATTGCTGCTATAACACATTACCACAGACAGTGGCTCGAACAATATACATGCACACTCTCCTGGTTCTGGAGGGCCGATGTCTGTAATGGGTTTCCACTGTGCTGAACTCAGGGTGGGCAGGGCCGTGCTCCTCTCAGAGGCTGTAGTGCAGAATCCACTCTCTCACCGTTTCTAGTTTTTAGATGCTGCCTGTGTCCTTGGCCACCTTCTCAAGGCAGCAGATGGCATCTTCAAATCTGACTCTGATCTGCTGCTGCTTTGGTCACATCTCCTCTCACGCTGATGCTCCTGTCACCTTTTTGCCTTGTAAAGACCCTTGAGATAATGTTGGGGCCACCCATATAAGCCAGGATACCCTCCCGATCTCCAGACCCTTAACTTAATCACATCTGCAAAATCTCTTGCTTTGGAAATTAATATAATAATGAGTTCTGGGGATTGGAATGTGGATATCTTGGGAAGCTGTTATTCTGTTTACTCCAGAAATTGATTCCTTTAGTTTTTCTAAAGTACAGGGGCAAATGCAATGCGCTGTGGCCACCATTTTGTGATTTCTGGTTATCTCTGGCCATACCATCTCTGAGAGCGAATGTTTATCTTTTAGACATACGTGTATCTGAGCCTACAGTAATTCACTGGATATCTGAAGAAAGAGGAATGTTTGTAGTTTACAGAGATAGAAAATTCCCATAACATGAGCAGGATGGACAATTCTTTTTTTTTTTTTTTTGGAGACAGAGTCTCACTCTGTTGCCCTGGGTAGAATGCCCTGGCATCATAGTTCACAGAAAAATCAAACTCCTGGGTACAAGCAGTCCTCTAGCCTCAGCCTTCCAAATAGCTGGGACTACAGGCACCTGGCACAACGCCCAGCTAGTTTTTCTGTTTTTACTAGAGACAGATTCTCACTCTTGCTCAGGCTGGTCTCAAACTCCTGAACCCAGGCAATCTACCTGCCTCAGCTTCTCAGAGTGTTAGGATTACAGGCGTGAGCCACGGTATCCATGATGGAGAATTCGACAAACCACTCTTAACTGTCCAGCTGGAGACCTCAGGGATTTATTCCACGTAGGGATTTAGCTGTAGGCCCTGACCTGGATTGAGAGTCAACAGGGTAAACTACGCTGGGGGAAATAAGGAGAGTCTGCATGAGCTTAATCCATAGGGCCTGGGAGCCTGGAGAAAGGCTTACGCTGACTCACAGGCCACGGGGCAGATTGGGACAATGCAGCAACTTTCTGACTTCTCAGAAAACTTGTACTGTTCCCTAACACGAAGCGTATATGCAAAATGTAAAGGTGACAAAACTGTAATAGGATTAGAAGAATCCCAACCCCCCAGGAAGACTGGGTAAAGAGAAAACGGCTGGGTTATCAGAAGTATAGGGTGGTGAGTTGTCAGCAATGGCTGAGAATGTATGTAGAAAAGGGGGAGGGGGAAACAAGCTTCATTCCCACAGGGCAAGCAAGCCAGGTTCCCTAAACTGCCAATCAGGAGTTCAAGGGATTTAGCCCTGCTAGCGGGCTTAAGCCCCACTCTCAGTGCCCAGGGATGGTCTTAGCGACTTTGCCCTGTCTGGGGCACCACTGGGCTCCTTTCATCTTTGGTGATTTTGACGGGTCCCCAGGGACCTGCATGAATTCAAGTGAGGCACCTCACTGAGAGATCAGTCTACTGTGAGACAAGGGCAACCACTGTGGTTAAGGGTGAAGGTTCCCAAAGGCGGAGACTTGCATGTCAGAGATGACCGAAAGTGCAGAGATTACACCAGAAAGGGTGCAGACGGGGCAGCAGGGATAGGAGTCAGGGAGGGTCCATGTAGGAACTGCTTCAAGGGATTCCACTTGTCAGGTGCTTTGCTCCTGGTCTACTTCTCTGGAACTAATCTACTCCTTTCTCTGCCCAGTTCCTCAACAATTTGGCAAAGACTGATACAACGATAACCACTTCGTGGGGTGGCCCTGTGGGAAAAATGGTGACCAGAAAAAGGAACAGCTTGTCCTGTGTGCTGGTCTGAGGTGAAGGAGGGGCTGTATCCATCAAAAGGAACTCTGACTGCAAGTTCTAGATGATTCCCAGTCGCAAAGTGAGCCATGCTTATGCCCGAGCCCAAAGAGTTGGAAGGAGCAATTCCTTGGGTATGAAGTTTAGGAAAGGTATGTCGACAAAGCCTGTTGCCACATTTATAAGAGGGAAGTGTCTCAGTCTAGAGAGATGGACAGGTAGAGGAGGGGAGGGATGAAGCAGATGCAGGTTGGAGTCATTTATAGCAGTTTAGACACCTGCTAAGATAACTCTCCACTCACCAGACCATTACCATTTGCCTTTGGTCAACAGTTTGAAAGATTTACTTAGTGATTTTCTGACAATGTATCAGTGGAATTTGGAGGGCACCAGAGTAATACTAGTCCATGTCATTATGCTCCATTTCGTATACCAGAAGAATAATTTTTTGCTCACATCTAACTGGTCTGTGGTCATAGGTGACCTCTTTTGGGTCATGGTTTCCTCTTATTTATTGCAACTTCAAGAATTGCCTCTGCATTTTCCCAGGGAGGACTTTGGGTGTGGATGCAACTTGGCACAATAAATGCAACATTAGCTATCCTTCTAACAACAGTCTGATAAATCAGTTCTTTGGCAACTCGGTCTGAGTCTGGCAGAGAGGGAACTGGCACAATGACTGAGCAATCTTTTCATCATGATTTATGATCTTCCTGGGTCTAAGCCAAAGAAGGTCAGGTAGATTGAACTGAAATCATGCCTGGCTGCAGGTTTCTTGTCTGCTGGCAAAGAAACAGCTTTGCAGCTCATTTCAATAAGTATTAGACATTTTACCGGGAACATGAATACACACACTGCAAACACAATGTGAAGAAAGACACTGTCTTATTCATTGTTGCAATCCCAGAAACTCATTTAGAGGGAGCACCAAGTTTTCCCTCTGTGAAAAATATACATAAACGGAGTTGACTTCAGTCCGGTGGCAGCTGTGCCACCTCGGGCAAGTCACTCAACCTATTAAATAATAAAAATAATATCTATCTTGCAAGAATCTCATAAGGATGAAATGAAGCTATGGATATGAGGGTATTCTGTGACTCTTGTGTGTCATATAAATGTCATGAGCTGTCATTTTAAATTTGTACACTGTTTTCTTTAGGAGAAAACACTAATAATCTCATTGGTTATCTGGCCTATGTGCTTCCTAAATGATTATAATTCTTGTCTAAGGGCATCTCAGCTAACTAAGCTGCACAGGTCCCAGATACCTGGGAGTCCACATCTATATCAAATACATTTCTAAGAAAAACTCTTAAGTATCTGTTGGAGTCTCAGGCAGAGGATAGGAATTGGATTTTTTTAATACATTGTTGATATTATAGATGGATAGATTTTATTAAACTCATTAAAGAAACTATGCATAAACCTCCCCTTAGTAAAACAGAATTAATTGGTTTGAAGGAAACATGTTGAGATATTTTGGAAGGAGAAGCAGATTCAGTCATTGACTAAATATTGCCCATACACAAAGGCACTGATTTACTGGTTGTTGAAAGCAGCTGGAATGCTTCAAGTTTCCCCTGACTATGGACCAGAACAATAGAGTCGGATATAAATGTCTCCAACTTAGTATGAGGCTGGTGAACCATGGACTGCTTGAGTCCTGGACTTGATCTGAGTTTGACAGAACTTAGACCATTGTTTCTTAACTCAATTTTGGTTTGCTTGTCAAATTGTTATAATTAATTCATATTCTCTCCAGGTCATACAGTACTTATTATAAAATTGAAAGATTCAGTTGAGTGATTTGTGTTTACTCCTCCCATGCTGTTGGTTGTCAGGAGGAAATTAGCTTTGCACCTAAGCCTCATGGTCACTAGGTTGACCTTGGAGGAGTCTTCCAACATCCTGAAACATAACTCCACTGCTAGGAGAGGTGCACCCTCCCGTGTAGGGCCTCAGATTTGTGGAGGACAATGGTTATTGCTGAAGTTCCATCCCCAGCATTAGAGGAAGTTCAGTAGATAAGCAAAAGAAGAACATGAATTTTTGAGACAAGAGAAATGGTCTTAAATCCCAGTTTGTCATGTTTTTTTGTCCTGGGTGAACATTTTTGCGTCATTTTATCTCTGAATTATAACAGACCTTGAAATACTTGAGGGCTGGTCTTGAATCATGGAAATGCTTAAATGTGAGAACTGGAACGTTTCTGGAGAGCTACAATAGAGAGGCAAGAACAATAAACTCAAGCTGAAATAGAGATGCTCCGAATCCTTCCATCTTGCTCACTGATTCTTCTTTTTTCTTTTTTTGGAGACAGAATCTCAAGCTGTTGCCCTGGGTAGAGTCTATGGCATCACAGCTCACAGCAACCTCAAATGCTTGGGCTTAAGCAATTCTCTTGCCTCAGCCTCCCAAGTAGCTGGGACTATAGGTGCCCACCTCAATGCCCAGCTATTTTTTGTTGTTGTTGTTGCAGTAGCACTTTTTTTGCATTGTTTTTTTAGCTGACTGGGGCTCGGCTCGAACCCACCACTCTCGGTGTATGTGGCTGTTGCCCTGCTGACTGAGCTATGGGTGCCGCCTTGCTCAGTGATTCTTGACTTGCTTAACTTCAGTCTCCAAATCAGCACCAGCTTCAAAGGAATGCTTTAGAAAAATTATAAGTCTTATATTTTGGAGGTCACTGGCAAATACCCCAAATCTCCAATATGTTCAAATAACAATAGTCTACTGGGATACTCACATCTTAGATTTTTTTGTAACCATCAGAAAATGTAACAAAGGTAGAAAAGTTAGAATATGGTATAATCAATAAATGTGAGACTGCTTTCTTCTAAAATAATGTTTGTTGGGTGAGTGAATATTGGTAAATGGATTTCTTCTCTTCAGGTAGAAGTGTGATACGTGTAGGTGATCTTAGGGCATTTTATCTTTGGAACATATTGGGTTGATAAATACATTGGCTGTATGGCCATGCAAGGAGGAAGCCAGGTCAGAGGTGCCCATCCATGCCTCTTCCTTCTTCCTTCTTCTTGCTTCTCTATGAGGTAGACTTTGTGCTCATCCATAGAATGTGTATGTGGAAGGGAGGGCCGTTTTATTTTTAAAATGTAATTTCTTGTTTTTAACTGCATTTTGGTAAGTTAAAAAACGAATTTAATGTGGCTTACTAGCTGCATCACAAAATTAACATACAGCTCAGAAATAAATCAAAAATAAGAAAGGTTAAGAGAATTAACACAAACAAACTGAATTCAGTTGACCCTTGAACAACTCAGGGATTGAAGGTGCCAACCACCCCCACAGTCAAAATTCCATGCATAACTTTCGACTCCCCCAAATGGAATTACTGATAGCCTGCTATTGACCGACAACATGAACTGTCTATTAACACTTACTGTGTATGTCATGTTTTCTGTGCTGCATTCTTACAATAAAGTACATAATGTTATTAAGAAAATCTTAAGGAAGAGAAAACATATTTACTACTCATTAAATGGAAGTGGGGAAAATAAAGGTCTTCATCCTCACTGTCTCCCCATTGAGTCTACCAAGAAAGAGGAAGCTGACGAGGAGCTGGTCTTGCCGTCTCAGGGAGGGCAGAGACAGAAGTGTGCAGAGGTGGGAGGGGAGCAGGAGAGGCAGGCGCACTCAGCGTAACTTTCATTGGGAAAAATCCACTAACTGGATACAAACAGTTCAAACTTGGGTTATTTGAGGGTCAGCTGTATCTTACAGTTCATGTGGGAAGTCAGGGTCAGAGAAAGAAGTTGTCTGTAACAAATCACCTGTATCCCATCATTTCTTTCCATACACACAAATTAAGTAAAACATTTAAAAAATTCTTTCTAAGGCTTTGGTTCAAGCCATCAGATTAAGCATACCCTTTCATTTTAATATATACTAAAATAAAAGTAGAGAAGCACGAAAAGAAAAAAACTAATAACATTAGTTATGAGACTGGAAATGAACAAAACCCATAAATGATTTTAATGTACTTCTGGGAGATTAAAAATTAATGGGAATATCTCAGTGAATGAAACTGACTAAGAAAGTCATAGATTTATAGATGGTAAGAAGCTACAGGATGTAAGAGCCACTCTGCTCTGCAGAGTCCTAGAAAGCCTCCAGCCTCAGAGTCTGTAACAAAGGAACGAGAACTGGAGTTGAAATCAGGGGATTTGCTTGAGATCTGCAAAGAAGCTGATGCAACCAATGGGTACCTCAGTCTCTCTCCTCCAAACCAACACAGAGCCAGAACAGCAGGTGGCTCCTGTCTAAAACTGAACAATGTTTGGGAAAAGCAAAGACTCTTAGCCCTAAGTCACCTATACACAAAATATGGAATATTTGGCTGTGCTTACAGGACAATACATAAATATAATCAACTTACACTGTGAAAAAGTATAGCTGACAGGAGTAGAAAGAGAACTTGCAGAAGAAAGGGTACGGATGCTAACGCACAGATATCATTAAGGTCGGGATTCATTAATTTTCTCCATAAATGCAACTGAGAACCTGCTGGATGCCGGCACTGTTCTAGGACTTGGGATACAGAAAAAAGGAAAAGAAATGAGAAAAACCTTTTCCTCACGGAGCTTGTGTTCCATTATGCTTTTAGTAAGTGGGGCGGAAAGAGATAGGGAAAAGCTGATGAAATAAGAAACAGAGGTTTGAATACATTATTTAAAGATATAAAGATAACGAAACAACTATTCATGATAATAAACATACAATGAAAATGTATGGGATTCATTAGACACCGTCTAAAGTGAGCAAATTAAAACAGAGATAAAATTATAATATCTAACATTAGAGACATAATCACCAAAACTAAAAACAGAAACAATAGAAAGAGCTTGCGTCTGGGATATGGGATTGAGGGTAAGAAGACAAGAATGAATGTTATTTTTGCTTTTCATCATAAATGCTATTTGCTTTGTTACCATGTGTGGGTATACTGATTGAAATATATATTTAAATTAGGTCCCTTCTAAGATTAGTTCCTATCTATCAAAGAATGAGACCAATTTTTCATCTGCCAAATATCCTGGATTAGACATGAAATCATTAGAAATGGATTTTCCTTTCTGCATCTCTTACTAAGTGTTTAAAAGTAGATACCATTTCAGGGGCTTAGCTGTGGAGAATGGTGGGGTCAAAGTAGTGAGTTTGAAGGCAAGTGCTAAAATGAAAGATGGTAAGGAGTTTATAGGGTGTATCATCAGAACAGTTGGGATGCAGCTTTTATTTTCACATTGTTTACTTATGCTTAGCCAGCACTGTTTAAGAAAGTGAAGCTAACATTTATTGAATGCTTATTTTGTATAAATTATTTTTATTAATTTAATTTAATTATTATTTTTATTGTTGGGGTTTCATTGAGGGAACAAGAAACCATGTTACACTGATTGCATTTGTTGGGTAAAGTCCTTCTTACAATCGTGTTTTGCCCCCAAAAGGTGTGGCACACACCAAAACCCCACCCCCTTCATGTATAAATTATTTTGCATATGGTAAGTCACTTAGTCTACTCAACAACCTTATGAAATTAGCATTAATTTTCACATTGAATAGAAGAGGAAATTGCAAATCACACACGTGACAAAACTTGCTAAAGGCAACTCAATTTTTAAGGAGAAAGCTAGATTTATAACCTAGATCTATTTGACTCCAAAAGCTGTGATTTTCTTCTCTTTCTCTTGGTTTTCCTAACACAGACTTTCTTAGAAAAAGATCAAATTTTGGTAAAATCCCATCAGAAGTTTTCTGTCAATGTTTTCTATGATATAAATGTCCCATAAGTAACATTTTCCCCAAGATGCCTAAGATCTTTAGCTAATATGGCAAATATTTCAGTATCAAATTGATGATAAAGGTACATGTTTATTAGTTTGCTCATACTTGAACAACAAAAACTTTGTAAAGTTTTATTATTTTTACTCTCAACCAATAAGAGTATTCTTATTGCCTTACGCTGTACCTAAAAATATTCCTCCAAGTTTGTCCCTGAGAAACTATTTTGGTTCATTTTACGACCAATTTTATACACATACTCTTACGTGTGTTGCTTTTATGAATGTGGCAACAGTCCTTCTTTGTGCCACTATTTATCAAAAGAGATACACACTGGTAACAAGTTAGATGCACATAAATTTTGGAAAAACAAAAAATAAATTAGTTCTTGTTTTGTAGGGGTATAAAGTACCAGAGGCTTCTCATGTATCATTTCATTTAATTCTTCCTATAGACATATAGGGCAGATATTATGATCAATATTTTGTAAATGAGAACTATGCCTTAGAGAGCTTAAGCAGCTTGCCCAAGATTACCAAACTAGGAGGTGCTAGAAGGAGGATTTGGACACTAGGTTTAAGAGTATGGTTGCCGTGTCTCTGAGGTTGCCTGACATAAATCATCTTACAAGTTCCCCTGTGCTATTCTTATCAGACAACAGGGACTGTTGAATAGTAAAATCGGACATATTTTAACTGTTGCTATAACTGATATGAAGTGGGCTTGCCTCTATCAATGCCACCCTGGAGAGAGGTCCCAAGTAGGGCATTGCAATGCAGTGATCCGATTTGGACAGAGTGAAGAGGAACCTAGGAACTCAGGGCAGGTGCAACGTGCCTTTCTTCAGCTCTTGGTGGCAGACGAGCTAGCAGGGGGAAATCCACCCACACGGAAGGTCCTGTACAATTATACACCCAGGGGACCAATAGAGGCAAAGTGACAAGCGGCAGTCACATAATCATGACGTCACTGTGTACAGTTATGAGCATTGAAGAAAAACATAGCATCTTCCAGTGGACCTGTGGGTGAGAAAGCCCAGACAACTTTGTCTTGGCCCACAGGCACCTAGGGCACCATTCTCTACCTTGTTTGGTCCCAGGTTGTTCTTTTTTTTAGACAGAGTCTGTCTATGTCACTCTCAGTAGAGTGCGATGGTGTCACAGCTCACAGCAACCTCAAACTCCTGGGCTTAAGTGATTCTCTTGCCTCAGCCTCCCAAGTAGCTGGGACTACTGGCACCCACCACAATGCCAGGCTATATGTTTTGTTGTTGTTGTTATTGTCATTGTTGTTCAGCAGGCCCAGGCAGGTTCGAACCTGCCAGCCTTGGTGCCTGTGGTCGACGCCCTAACCACTGAGCTATGGGTGCCGAGCCCCAGGTTGTTCTTTTTTTTTTTTTTTTTTTTTATTGTTAGGATTCATTGAGGGTACAAGAAACCAGGCAACACTGATTGCATTTGTTAGGTGAAATCCCTCTTACAATCATGTCTTGCCCCCAAAAGGTGTGGCACACACCAAGAATCCATCCCCCCACGTTGTTCTTAATGGTTTGGTTACAGACATTGACGCCAAGCTAATAATTTTTCTCCCCAGACCATACAAAGCCAGAAAGAGGAAAAGGAAAATAGATGATAATAAACATCTAAATTTGCAACAGATGTCAGTAATCATCTGACTCTCTAATAGGAAAAGGGAACAAAATTATATTCATATGTTTTTTTTTTTTTTTTTTTGAGACAGAGTCTCACTTTGTCATGCTCGGTAGAGTGCTATAGCATCATAGCTCACAGCAACTTCCATCTCTTGGGCTTAAGCTGGGGGGGTCCTCAAACTACGGCCCGTGGGCCACATGCTTTGGTATGAATTGTATTCGTTCCCATTTTGTTTTTTACTTCAAAATAAGATATGTGCAGTGTGCATAGGAATTTGTTCATAGTTTTTTTTTTAAACTATAGTCCAGCCCTTCAACAGTCTGAGGGACAGTGAATTGGCTCCCTGTTTAAAAAGTTTGAGGACGCCTGGCTTAGACGATTCTCTTGCCTCAGATTCTCAAGTAGCACAGACTACAGGCGCCCACTATAATGCCTGGTATTCATGTGTTCTAATCATAAAAGTTACCTGCGTGAGTACAGAATTGGAAAATGTGGCTTAGCAGGAACCCATGCAAAAATTTACCTGTCTCACCTGTCTCAAGGTTTCATATCATCTTTCCAATCATAGACTGCACATACACGTTTCCAGTCTAGGCGTCTACTCATAGCTTCAGTTCTATGTGAACAACAGCCCAACCAACTCCTCCTTTTAAAGTTGGATATCTGAAAGGCTCCTCTGACTCAGCATGTCCAGAATTAAACTCTTAAATCATTTCTTCTAAGCCTGGTCATCTTCCAGTTTCTCCCAATTTGCTAATACAACAGCTGGTAATAATGTTTCCTGGGACATTGTTGACACCTCTTTCTCACTTCCCTAATCCTGCTCCAGACCCTACCCATTTTAACTCCTAGAATCTCAGAATTTGCCACTCTTTATCTCCACCATTACTTCATCAGCCCATAGAACCATCATTTCTCAACCGTACTATTGCTGTGATCTCACTGGTCTCAATATTTCTACCCCGGCCCGCTTCAACCCAAGGCACAGCCCAGAATGAGTGATATTTTCAAAACACAAAGATGGTTGGGTTATACACACATCCACCCCCAGGTTGCATTCCTTCTAGCGTCTTTCTATTCCTCTCACACATAACTCAAAAGCATGTCTCTGTGTCCCTCCCCTGCCTTGTCTCTTAGCAATCTCCTCCTTTCTTTCTGTACCCAGGGCTTTCTGTCATGTGGGCTTCCTTTCAGTTTCTTGAACACCCTGCAGGGTCTCTCACCACAGAGCCTTTCTGTGTGTTGTTTCTTCTGTCTGAAATGTTCTTCCCACCTCTTCATCTGGTTATTGCCTGCTCATCCTTCAGGTCTTGTTAAAATGTCATTTCCAGAGAAAAGCCTTTGTTAACTTTCCAGATTAAGTTATATGTTATTATAGAAACCTCTTCCTTCCTTTTGCAGCTACCTCAGTTTATAACTCAATCATTGGTTTATGCAATAAGTATGTGTAGAATATTGATTATGTGCTAGGCTATCTTCTAAGTGCAGGGATATAGTGATGAATAAAACAATAACATTTCCCTTCTGAGGGTCAGTGATGAAAGAGAGAATAATCGAATAAACAATTATATAGTGTGTCTGTTGGTGTTCAGTGCACCAGAGAAAATCACGTCAGGGACAGAGGTTAGGAAGGGCCTGTGCATGTGCTCATGCAGGTGCTATTTCAAGTAGTCAGGGAAGAACTGATAAGGTACCACTGGAACTAGATCAGAAGGGAATAGTGCAGATCCCTGAGGGGAGATTGCTCCAGGGAAGGGGAAGCGTAAGGGCTAGAGCCCTGAGCTAGATGTATGTTGCCCATGTTTAAAGAGCAACTAGAAGGGCAGAATGCTTGGAGCAGACAAATGGGAAGGGAAATAGCAGGAGGGGAGGACAGAAAGGGGGCTGAGGCTGGGCAGGATCTGGAAGAGCCATGTAAGAGCTTTGGCTTTAAGTCCAAGTGAGTGGGAAATAAACGTGAAATTTAAGCAAAGGATGTGATCTGACGTAAGCTTTTAAAAGAATTGCATTGGCTGCTGTGTGGGGAATAAACTCTGTGTGTGAATGTGTGTGAGAGTAGAAGCAGGAATATCCTAGGAGCCTGTCTGCACAAATCCAGGGAAGACTCAGTAGAGTCTGGATCAGTGTGGTGACAGCAGAAAGGGAAGAAGTGGTCAGACTGTGGATATTTTTGAAGGAGTGCCAACAGAATATACTGACAGATTGGGTATGTATTGCAAAAGAAAGAAACAGATCAAGGATTATATCAAGATCAATGGCATGTATAACTGGAAGAATGGAGTTTTCATTTACTGAAAAGGGCAAGTCCATGAGAGAAGCCTATTTGGGAGGAAAGATGAGGGGTCAGACTAAGGGTTATATGTCCAGCAGAGTTAGAGCAGACAGTTGGATTTACTCATCTGGAGTAGGAGAGGTTAGGGTAGGATGACAAACAATCCTGATTTGCCTAGGACGGAGGAGGTTCCTAGGACGTGCTAACACCCAGATAGTCCCAGGCAAACAGGGACGAGTTGATCATCTCATAGGTCTGAGCTACAGATACACGTTTGTGAGTCTTTGGGGGCATAAATATCATTTAAAGTCACAATATCTGATGAGATCACCCCAAGTGAGTGAATTAGAGAAGGAAATTTGTTCCCGATGACTAAACATTTAGAGATGAGGAAGTTAAGGAAGAATCAGTGGAAGAGAGTAAGAGTTCAGGAAGTAAGAGGAAAACCAGGGCAGTATGGCGTCCTGGAAATGAAGGGAATAAAGTACTTCAAGTAGGAGGTAGGATCAACCAGGCCAAATATCCCTGCTAAGTAAAATGACATGAGGACTACACTGACCATCGAATTTAACAACGTGAGCATTGGACTAGTTTCAAAAAGGAGAACAACTGGATAAGAGTATGTATAGCACACAGGAAGGTGGAGAAAGGGGAAGTGCCTCGGTGCGGCAGGATGGTCAAGAGGGTTTTAAGATGTAAAAAATATAACCTTTAAAAGCTGTTGGGAAGTAGCCCCAGAATGAATGCTATGGGAGAGCAATGAAAGAATCACTGAAGCAGATCACCTGAGCAGACATTTAAGTAGCTTCAGGGAAGAAGCGTGGAACTCATTCATCAGCCGTCACAAAGTACACAGTTCCTGGCTTAGATGTAATTAGGCAAGTAGACGTGAAAAGCTTATTTCAGTTTTCTTCTGATTGCTCTCATTTTCTCACTGAAAAGGGGAACTGTGGCATTATCCAGGGGTGGCAGGTGAGGGGTGGGGTGAAGGTGTTGGCACAAGTTTACAGGAGAGAGGAAAAGGGCGGATGAGCAGATACTCCTGTAGGAGGGGTAATGGATAGTGTGGTCCGATGACATGAGATTCCAAGCTGGTGTGTGTGTGTGTGTGTAGGGTGAGGCGGAGAGACGAAGACAAAGACTTAGAAAAGAAGCAAGGAAAACACATTTTCCACTTCTAAGATCAAAGAGGTGGAACGCTTAATACTCAAGAGGGCTGGAGTTGATACAGTCTTCAGGGAAGAAGCAGCTGCCAGTTGGAGCCCCAAGGGGACAGCAGCATTCAGGGACATTTTGAGGACACTGGGCATTCTCAGTGATGATGCACTGAGATTCTTCAGGGGACAGCAGAAGGGTTGCAGGAGTTGGAGATGGGGTGGGAGCTGAAGTCATGGCCTCATGGCGATTAGGGTTTTGGTGTGTGGGCTCTCTGGAGAGGCCTGGGCTTTTGCGGTGAGTGAAGTAAACAGGGATTAGGTGTAGAGAGTGGTAGAGGGACTGAGGCTCTCTTGGGAGGGAGCTTGGAGCCTTCTCTTCTTTCCTGCCAGCAGAGCAGTGGAAGAAGAGGGAAGTGATTGTGGCAAGCATGGGTGGTTCTGGAACCACCTTCTCATTCACGTGCAATGAATCAAAACTTTCATGAGGGTGATTATTTGCTCAATGTCTGTTTCACTCACTAGATGCTAAGCTCCATGAGGGCAGGGACTGTATCTACTTATGCTCAGTTTTGCATCTCCAGTGCCTGAACAGTGCCCAAAACATTTGAGGAACCCAACAAATACATGCTGAATGAATAAAAGGTGTTGAATTTTAGCTGACAAAATGGTCAAGATAAGCAGCAGTTAGTGTGGCAGGCTGCCAATAAAAGGGAATACTGTCCAGAATGGAGAGTGTGATAATCTTTCTCCTCTTCAGCAGGCAGCACATACCTGTATAGCCACTAAACTGTGAGAAGTACGAAGGTGTGTTAGGCAGTTTGGGCTGCCAGAAAAAAAAGAGTTAACAGTTTATGTCAGACTCGCACAAGTACAGAAAGATTTGTAATTGTAAAGATATTTGTAGAAATAAGGCACTATGAATTTCATGGAAACACAGGAATAACCCTCTATGTGGGCCTCAGGGGGGTTAAAGACACTTTAGTGACTGGGTTATTTCATGACTGTCTCAGCCTCAGAAGATTGAGATTCAGTGCTCCATCTTAACAGTGACTCAGCTTCCACTGCTTTCCTCACATCTGACCAACTATGTTACCCTTTACCCTAAATGACTTTTTTGTATTTCGTGCTTGCCAAGAGTTTCTGCTTAGTCATTGTTTCTGCTTAGTTGCCCAACATGCTCTGAGCACTTGAGGCTGATCTTCCTCATCTTCCCCTATCACATGCGTCCAGACATTCTGTAAATACTTTATATACCTCTCTCAATATTTATAATTACCCAATTGATTTGAACTATATCTGTACCTTAAAAAAACTGCTTCTTGATAGTTTTCTTTCCTCCTAGATCATGTCTTTTCTCCTCTCTTACAAGAGGTCATAATTTCTTATTTGGCAGTAACTGTCCCATCTTCCTCTTTTCTAAAACAAACAGAAAGTGTAGGTGGACATGGGGATTTTTCCTTTCATGTCAGTGTCTGCTGGCCTTAAAGATCACTCGGCTGTCCACTAAGATCTCAATCTTTTGTATTGGGAAATTTCTTTCATTCCTTAGGTCAATCAGCCTGTCTTCTTCAATTTTGTTTCCAGTCTTCTGGTCCTCTTTTGATAAGATGGAAATATACTTTGTAAACCCTACTGTGCTTACCTGTTTTCCAAAGCAAATCTGACTTTTAGAGACAGGGAATGCTACGCACAATCTTAGCATTCGGGTTCATATTGCTCTTTCTCAGTTATTTCTTTCCTTCAGCTCTAGATCCACGTGCAAACCTGAGTACGTAGTGGATAGCACCAACTTGGTATCCTGTAGGAAGCTCAAAATAATCATCCCCCTTGTGTGCTTCTGTGTTTCTACTTCAGCTGATATCCCCACCACCTACCAAGGAGCTAAGACCCCAAGTTGGTATTTATCTTCCACTACTTCTTGCTTGCCCTCATTCTAAACACTTGATAAGTTGTCCAATGTTAACTATTTCTCAATTGTGCCTTCCCCCCCCATGCCCATTGCCACCTTCACTCACATGAACTAATGCAGTGATCTGCTCACTAGAAATCCTGCACCCCTTTATCCCCTCGCCTCACTGTTAAATAAAAGACCTTTTATTATTTTAATTATATCAAAATGTTGTAGGGGTACAAAAGTTTTTGCTTACTTTTCTCACTTTTGTTGTATTTGAACCAGCATTGTAAGTGTGCCCATCACCCAGGTAGTGTTCGTGGTCCTCACTAGGTAGGTTTCTGCCCATCCCACATTACCCCTCCCCTTGCCTGATTTCCACTAAGTTTTACTTCCCCCTGTACATACGTACTAGTCAGTTAGTCCTGACTTAGTAGCCGACACATGTGGTGTTTGTGTTTGCATTCTTTCGGTACTTGGGAGAAGGGTCCCCAGTTCTGTCCGAATTATTGTAAAAGGCCTTAATTAATTCATCCTTCCTCATGGCTGAGTAGTATTCCATAAGTATACATACACTATCTTTTGTTAATCCATTCGTGAATTCACGGGCACTTGGGTTGATTCTACATCTTAGCAATTGGAGGATGCTTTTAAAAGTGTTAATTCTAGTTATTCACTTCATGGATTAATACCTTTCCGTGGATCTATATTATCTTCAAGATAAAGTTAAAGCCCTTTATCATGGCATATAAAACTCTTCCTTCTTAGCCTAGGACCTCTTCTCTGGTCTCCTCTCCCCAGTCCTTCTCTCTTAGATCCTCACTTCATCTATAGAAAGAGATTAGCAGATGCCAAATTCGCCACATCCTTTCCTTCTCCCTGTGTCTGCCCTGTTTTTACACCTGCCATTATGCTTTTTTCCCTGGAAAAGTCTTGGTCCTCCATCTTGACTCAATTTAAAATAGCTCTCATTCATAAATGTTTTCTTGGTTTGCGTCTCGGTGGAGCGAGACCCTTTTAACCCATGCTTGCTGTTTTATCGCACTTGTCACATTGCAGAGTAATGGACTTGTGCTCACGTCATGTCTGTCTCCTTGCTGGACTCAGAGAACCCTGCGGACAAAAATCTATGTCTTATTATCTTTGTGACTCATGTACCTAGCAAAGCACCTGACCCAAGGTAGGTGTACAATAAATGGTTGAGAAGTGAGTGAAACGCAACTGTACTTCCTCATTTCTTCTCATAAGATTCTCTTAAACAGAAAAAGGCAGATGGAGTTTAAGAGTGATTTCATTTTGGCTCTCAGATAGCCTGTGATATGAAGGCTTAGAAGATTGTAGAATGGGAAATGTGAAGAGAAAGGAGATTACTCGGCCTGTTTTTGATTTACTGTTTCAACAGAAAGTACGCATGTTAGCAAATGCCCAGGGCAGAGAAGTTAGCAGCTTGAAGGGAAGGAAAGAAGCAAAATGAAACATGGTTCAAAAGCCTTATGTACACCTGCTGATGGCTTGTTTTGTCAAGACCCCTGCTTTCTGCACCAGAGAGTTAAAACATACCAAGTCAGCAGAGAGAGGGAAGGAGCGAGGGGGGTGAGGTCTTGGTGTGTGCCACACCTTTTGGGGGCAAAACACGATTGTAAGAGGGACATTACCTAACAAATGCAATCAGTGTAACATGGTTTCTTGTACCCTTAATGAATCCCCATAATAATAAAAAAAATAGTTAAAAAATAAAGCAAAATAAAGAAAAAAATATATACCAAGTCATGTGAAGATTACAGAACTAGTTCCATGGCTACTTCAAATCTATCTTTATGATTTCTTCCTTAAAGGTCATGTGGTTAAAGGAAAGTGCTTACTTGTTCTGTCTTTTCATGTTGGAGTTAGCTGAAAATAGTTTTCAGGTGACAGCTGTTAATAATTACAGAGAAAGCATTTTATGTCTGCCCAGCCAAAACATTTTTATGTTCAAAATGATTCATTGGTGGACAGTTTCTTTCCCTACTTCACCAAACTTTAATTTTCTTACCTTCAGTTGCATTTATTTCTATGACAAAGGCCACACCTGCCTCATAAACTCATCACATGTCCCTTTCTTGTTAGCTAAAGGCACTGCTAAGTCCAGTTCGGACTCTGATCTTTGCATGATTGACTAATCTGACATGAGCTGTCTAGGACGTACTATATCAGTCTGGAATCCCAAAGGCACTGGCCTATGTAATAGTTTACTGTCCACTTCCAGGTTCTCTGGGGTGTCTTGAGAGTAAATTATCTGGGCATATGTCATTAAGCATACCCAAGTTGGGTCTGTGGTGGTCTGCCCTGAGTTTTAGAAAGGATAAAAAAAGAGTTTAGGTACCTCCTGTGTGTAGGGTATATGTTAGGTGTGCTCATATGTTCTTATATGCTAACTTATTGGAGTTTTAGAGGTCAGTAAGGCATTATTTTCAGATTTTGCTGATACAGAAAATAGTTGACTCAAGTCACACAACTAGCAAATGGCAGGACAGGAATGTGAACCTGGAGGAGACCAAACCGTGAGCCCATGGTGATTTGTACCAGGGGAAAAGTGGTATCTGGAGGTATAGCTGCCAAGTCTCCCCTCTTGTTGTTCATCATTCGAAATGACATTTTATTATTTATTTATTTATTGAATCATAGCTGTGTACATTAGTTCAACCATGGGGTACAGTGTGGGGGCTTCACATGCAATCTGAGATATTTTATCAACCTGATTGACATACCGTTCATGATATTTTCTCGTTTACTATA
>CAUYON010147876.1:0-57177 GCA_963573935.1 Arctocebus calabarensis | reverse complement strand
GGGAAAACTGGATGGATGGTAGTGTGGTTTGGAAGGACAGTCCTGATGGTGAAGTGACCCCTGATAAACCTTGAGTGAGTAGAGTAGGGAGAAGCAGCTGTCAGGATGCAAAGGGCTGAAGAGTGAGTGGAGGATAAGGAGCTGGCTCGAGACTTCAGGAGAGGATGTTCAGGGGAGACGTCTGTGGTGAAAAGTTTAAGAGCATGGCAGGGTGATGTGGTCAAATCAGGTTGCCTGTTTGGTTTTCAGACCAAAAGAAATCTGAGCACGTGGCTCGTCAGAGGATGGAATGAATGAGAGGGCGGGACTGAAGGTAGGGGTAGAGAGAATCATAGACTGGGCAACAAGAAAGACTCCAGAGCACAGTAGGAGATGGGGTCACAAAGGAGATGTCTTCTGATATAGACATGGAGACAGAGCGAGACAATTGGAGGTGCAGAGTATTGAAGTGAGCAGTGAGGATGGTAGGGGCCAGTGCTGGGTAGGACTTAGCATAACTCATTCATTTTACAGATCAGGAAAAGCTGAAGTCACTCAGCTAGGAAGGAGCAAGCTGAACTCCGTACTCACCCTCTGTTGCAGGCAATGTGGTCACCTGCAGAGGGAAGGCCAGAAGAAAGTGACCATTTTGTACAGCAAATGATGCTGTAGACATATGGTGCCAGTGACGGAACAGGGCATAGCCTGTCTCTCAGAACGGGTCCTCCTGACTGCCAAGGACACTTGCAGTGCACAAACAAGAGGCGTTTCTGCTTGGGCAGGTATCTTTCTGTGTGGACAACCGTGGATTTGGGAGAAAATACTCTGGTGAGGAGGAACAGGGTCTCTGATTCCTAGGACAGTTTTCAAAATGATTTACAAGTGTCTGTTTGTTTTAATGTCATTAACATGGCCATAAGCACCTCTTAAAGTTGTTCTTCAACAAAGAGAAAACTCAGCAACCTTCTTGACTCTGGGAGGGATGGGAGTCAAAGCAGCAAAGAGGGGGAAGGAGAAGGGTCTTACAAATTTTTTTGTAAGGGTCTGGAATTTAACTTAAGCCATTAACTATTGGGTATTAAAAAGGAACCTTTATTTTTGCAAGGGGATTTATGGCCTTTTATGTGTTTATTTTTCCTTCACTATTGGGTATTCAAGGAAGAAGGAACATGAAGGTCAAGAGACTCCTCCTGTCCAGCGATGGGCCACATGGCCCAGGTTCCTGAGCGCAACGTGTTCCCTGGGGGAACGCATGTTTCCTCTGACCTGGGTGGAGAGCTTGCCTCACCTCCCAGCGGAGAGTCAACCTTCCCACCTCCTGCTCACTCATTCAGCTTGTCACCATCCATGGCCTGTGCCCCTCATTGACTCTCTTGCTCATGTGTTCATTCCATTCACTCTGTGGCAGACCCTCTGCTTGTTCTGTGAGAAATAAAAACAAAGATATGCTAACCTTTCACAAAGTTTACCTGGTAGGTGAGGAGTCTTTTAATGTACCCAAGGTGTTAAATAATAGCTTTAGGTTAACGAAACTAAAACTTGAACTAAACATCAACTTAACTAAAAGTTTAAGGATTCGGAGGGAGAGAACTTGCATTGGATGGGGTGTCCTCTGAAGGCTTCTTAGTGGACATGGGGAGATAGCCAGGCTTAGTGGGATGGGCAAAATTTGGATGGGGAAGCTTAGAAGAGGCTAGAGGATCTCTGCTGGGGGCAGGAGCATTCACCTTCATGGGCACCATGATGTGTGTGCCAACTGCAATGTATGCTTAAGCAAATTCAGTGCATAAAGGGGACATCGATTTGTTTGCATTCCCCAGGCAAATGAATTTGTGTGGACAGCATGGGAGCTCATTAACTTCTTGGTGGATTTAGTAAAGGCAGTTTCTGAGAGATTGGAATGCTGAGCCTGGCAGACTGAGAGATGGCTCCATCAATATTTAGCGGGGGACTCTGAGTTGCACTGGATTCTATTAAGGAGCTGCTATAGGATGTATAGGGAGAAAGATGTCCCTACCCTTGAGAGAGAGATAGTCAATGGAGGGAGATGGACACAAGCAGAAATTTACCAGGTCACAGCTTTAAAGGATCAATATAAATAAGGGGTACACCACACCAAAGTTACCGGAGGAGGTTGCAGCAGCTTTGGGTAGGCAAGTGTTGATTATACTGAGTGTGACTTTCTTTCTTTGACAATCAAACTCATGTCATTTGGGGGGGGGATTTAAAATGCAAAGCAAGGCTAATTAAAATATCTGAAGGGAATGTATGATAGCTCTCAGGAGACTTTCTATTGAATGTGGACCACTCAATCTTTTTTATTTGATACCAACATTTTGCTTTCACCTAGTATCATAGTAGATAAGCATGGAAAAGTAATTCCTATAATTAGCTTTTAAACTATATTGAGTCATTGATTCTCTCTTTTTTCACTATTCTTATGTCAGAGCCCAAACTGCTAATGTGCCCGCATGACTGTCTTACCTCTTTGCCCAGCGTGTGATCATCCACCAATGGGGATCCTCGCATGCAGCAGAGGGGCAGGACAGAAAAGTGGTGAGAGGAGGTGGGGGATTACCATAAATTTAAAAGATTGAATCTGCCTTTCTGAAATTAATGTGTCCCACCATAAGTAGGAAGCCGTTTCGTTAATTGATGGATGGCTCTTCTGGCTCCTTTCTTAGGGATCATCACCCCGCAGCCTCAGACTTAGCTCTTTGTTTCTTGACCCTATGCTGGATAGGGATGAAAGTCCTTCTATGGTTGGAAAGAGAAATTTCACAGATAACCCAGATGTAACCCAGCCGGACAGCAAAGAGTTGACTGCACCATACCTAATTGACAGTGGAAGGGTAACCTCGAGTTACGTGCCTTTTGACTGAAGTTCCGTATTAGCTGTTTGCTTGGAAGGAGCAGATGTTTTGGCTCCGGTGGTCACTGCTCACCTCTGTCTGGGAGGTGCATCAATCACTTTAATTATAATGGAACGTGGGGCCAGAAACTGAAGGAGAAAAATCAACCCAATCCCAAGAACAATCTTTCTTGATGAATTCTCCCCTAAATCGAAACAATTCACTGGGTATCCCAGCTGGGGTTCATATGCTTTTGATTACTGTGGGCTATTTAGCTCTACAAAATGACAGGCTGCTTAATGGACTTTTAATGGTTATAGGTTTCTCTCTCTCTTTTTTAATGAGCTTCACCAGTTTGTTACTAATGCCCTGTAGAAATTTGGCGAGGGGCCAGACTTGATGTTACACACTTCTGGCTTCCAGGCGGCATACACGCAACCATCGTAGCCAGTGGGGAAGTATGTTGCCAGTCATAGGGTAATGCCGTGAGGGCAGGGGGAGCAGGAAAGCTAATTGAGTGCCCTGTAGTCATGATAATTATGTCATCATAGAGAAGGTGGTTGTACTTTGCAGCTAAAGTGACCCTGCTGGCTTCTTCCTTCAAAGGCCTGGGCATCCTGGGTGGCAGGAAGGCTTGTGATGTGGAGAGCAAGCTTTGCCTTCCTTTGAATCCCATGTGGTTGATAAAAGGTACCCTTCACAGACTCAGTTGTACCTGTTCACCAGGCCTGGGAACACCTGGAATCCCAGGCCACGTTGTAGTCCGTATTTGTATTGTCATTGCTTTGTGCCAGATTGAGCCCATAGTAGGAATTCCATTGATATCTGCTGAAAGAGAGGCCACAAGCAAATCAGAGGACTGGGGAGATGTTTGATGGAAAGAATTTTCTTGCGGGGTCTGCAGCAAAAAGCATAAGCTCTGGGTTAAGAGAAAAGGGGTGAGGGTAGTAGGAGGTGAGGAGACAGAAGGTGTTCCTGAGTCCCCGACAATGACAATAGTAAGAGTTCCCATTTTCTGCCTTGCACCAAAAGCTGTGCTGAATTGGATACATCACCTCACCTGATCCTTGCAATGATTCTGACAGGGGGGTGTGGTGTGGTGGTGAATGTTTAACAACCAGCTCCACAAGCAGGGTGATTGGGAAGTTGACGGGATTTGTAGTACTTGCTGATTTCTGTGGTAAATACTCTCACCACAGCCTATTTGATGTCAACTGCTGGTACAATTCTAGAACATTTACCAACTGGCTTTTGCAAGCTGGGGCAAGTATTCCACCAGAGGTAGCTATCATTACCCTATTTTATGGATGCAGAGGGAGAGACATGAAGATGTCAGGAACAGGCCAAGGTCATGGGAGAGGGAAGTGTGAGGAGCAGAACCCAGGTCCACAGTGACACCACAGCCCAGGGGCTTGCCCCCTGCACAGTGGTGCTGCTTGCCTAAGCTCACTACTCACACCACTGCAGTAGCCACAAAAGCAGTAACTGGGCCACATGGCCCACGCCTACATAAAGCTCACTCTGGTTTTCTGGGGTTTCTTCTGTAGGTTCACAGAGATATTTGACTTCTTTGGAGGTACCTGGTTTCTGGGCCATTCCCGTTTCTTCACCCTGCAGCTGCTGAACTTATTCTGTGGAGTTCTTGATTCTTAATTTGCAGCAATGCAGATGCAGATCTAGTCCTCATTTTGTAGATGACCAACCTGAAGGCCAGAGAGATGAAGACAGGCATCCGAATCTACAGCAGCAGAGTCGGACATAAAATCCAGGCCTCTCAAGTCCCATTCAAGGCTCTGCCTCCTAAACTACAGGGCCTTCCATTTCTTAAGAATAATACATGGGACTTAGCATTTTTTTGAAAAAGTATATTTGGGTGGATTTCCCTGCACCGTCCTGATGTGCTTACCCGCTGCCAGCTCCCGTTTTGAAAGATTCAACTTGACTTCCCTTGATTCAGGGGCAATGAGCTGAGAATTCACGGACAGGCAGCAGGAGCACGTTGGGAAGTGAATGCAGCAAACATGAAAGACATTCTTTGGAAGCTTTAGTGGATGTGGGGGCGGGGAGGGTAGAAAAGGTAGAGGCTTTTTGCTGAAATACCCTCATGTTTCCAAGTCCCCAGATACTACTAAATCAGGCCCAGGTCATATGATGCCTATGCTTGTCTCTTGGCCCAGGGTGAAACAGTTCATGTTGTAAAATTAACTTTCCACATTTGGCGGGCCCACGCGGGCCAGCTTTCTTTCAAAGTGAGTTTGTGAATGAATGAATGAATGTGTTGACTGGGTTACTGTTCTTAGGGGAGCCTTCTTTGCATTGGACTTGGAGAAGGATTAAAGCTGGTTTTGAAAAGTGTTGGTGCTCTCCCAAACACAGCATGCTGTTAGAATTCTGGTCGCACTTTTATTTGCTATGGAACAAAATGCTCTAGTTTCATGGAAGAAATAGCCCAGCAGATGGTGTTTGGTGGATGGCATGAATGTAGCCTTGTCAATAAGCATTCGGCATAGACTAGCTTCCCCCCAAATTTACCATCTGCCCCTTACCCCATGAGGTCCACAGGTGGTATAGGAAAAAAACGGAAATCGGTGTTTTTAGTTGTTATTGTTTCTGTTTCAGTATCTCCAAGTTATGGAAATTCCCCAAATGATGGCATTCTTAAATTTGGTTATAAAAACGTTTAGAGCGATGCCTCCAATTTAACAGCTTTTCAGGGTTTAATCTGGTTTAAGAGCGATTGTCTAAATGGCATTACCCTGTTTATTTTCTTCTTTTGAGGGGTAGCTCCTGATATGTTACTCTTTCTGCAGCTCTCATGGCTGAAAGTCTCCTCCGCCCTCTTTTGCCTCTGGACGAGACCCTCAGTTTCCCAGTTGCTGCCCATTTCCAAGAAGCAGGACAGTTTGATGGGGAGGATGTAAAATCATATATATCTGGGTCTGAACTCTGTTTTTCAGTTCCAGAGCAATGGACATATTAGTTAACCTCTCTAAGTCCCAGTTTCCTTATCTGTGAAATGAAGAAACTCATGAGGTTAATGATGCTACTGGAAAAGGTTGTAAGATTAAATTTTAAAAATGTCCCTGTAGGACTCAGGACAGTGTAGGATAGATAATGTTCAAAAATGTTCATTGTCACTCATATGATCACCACCATCATCAACATTATTATTATCATCATCTCTGACTACAATACACGGCTCTCTAAAACTGGGGAGAAAACAGAGTACTGGGCATTGGTGATCTATTTCAGGGGTGTGAGGGTGGTAGAACTTGTCAGGCTGACTACTCCCACTCTTTTTCTTTTTTTTTCTTTCAAAAAGGGATTCTCACGAGCCACCAACCAAATCATGACTTGGAAGATAAAGTGCTGTGTAGGGCTTTCATTAGGTTGGGTTGACTATTAAGGCAGGGAAGATTTATCTCCAGATTTTCTCACATTTTAAATGGTGGATGATTCTGTAGGATGCACCTAGAATTGGGATTAGAAGTCCTAGGTCAGCATCTTTTAAAGACATGACTAATTTTAGCACTGACACCATCAGAATTCTTGATGATTTTGTTTGTTTGTTTGTTTTGTTTTTGAGACAGGGCCTCATTCTATATCCCAGGCTGGAGTACAATGGCACAATTATAGCTCACTATAGCCTCAAACTCATGGGTTCAGGAGATCTGCTTGCCTCAGCCTCCTGAGTAGCTGGGACAAAAGGCGTGCACCACCATGCCTGGCTAAGGAAATTCTTGAGTTTTGATTCTCCCCTATTATTTGAGAGCTAGAAAGAGTGGGTTTAATCTAAAGAAATAGTGTTCTCAGCTCTGGGCAAGGATTTACAGAGGGCTGGATTTAAAAAACCCTAGAAAACCTTGAAAAGTTTTTGTTTCAGTGTCAGCGATGGCAGTGAGACTTAGGGATAAAGGGCAGGTGGAAGTTGAAACCTCAGATGGAGCCCTGTGAGGCAGGTCTTTGTATAGCCTCACTGGCTACGTGTACTTGTCCCTCTTTTTAGCGAGTGCTCACATTGAGAGAATGGGGATTTTCAGGGGTGAGAGGATAAGCAGGTGTCTTAACTGAGACTTAACAGATTTTCAAAAAGGACCAAAGGAGTTTTATCCAGTAATGTCTTATTTCCCTAGCATTTCTATTCTCAAAAACTTTCAAGTGGCAGTGGAAATCATGGAGGCCTAGTAATGAAACTCATCGCAGAAGTTTTCAAATGAAATAAAATATTTATTCCGCCCCCCCTCAAGATCCAGAAAGGTAGAGCCAGTGTCTTTGGATTCTTAGTGGACAAGGTTGAGATCACCTTCACTTTTTAGTTCCTTCTTGTGTTAATAGATGTTTCTGAACTTACTCTATCCTGAGTTCACACATCATTATCTTTAATAAACATTAATTGAGAGTCTAGCCTAGTATGTACAAGGTTCTATTCTAGACACAGGCAAATTCAGTGATGAATAAGACATGACCATTGACTTTAAAAACCTTAAAATCTTCAAGAAATAACATCAGGGTTCAATGAGGTAAAGTAGTCTAAAGCTTATAAATGTTCTGCTAGAAAAGCCTAATGGAGATTCTCAGCCTAGGGACCTGGGTGGAATTTTAGTGCTGGCTTTCTGCCTCTTTATGAACTGTGACAACTTGAATTGGTCACTTAGTGTTTTTGAGCTTCTAGCCCATCAATTTTAAAATGCTGGTAATAATATGTGTTCCTCCTTCTGTGTTTCGAGGCATACATGAGGTAGCAGATTTGTCTGTACAACCATGATGTGTAGTGGAAATTGAAAGGATCCAGGGGGAGGTCCCCACAGAGTGAATAGTAAAAGTAGGTTACCATCCTACGTACTGTCATCATCATCATCTTCATTGTTATCTTCTAGTAGTTTTCATTAATCACCTCTTTGGGGCACTTTATTGCTCTTTAGCCCATCACAACCAACCTCTTTCACTCAACATATTCAGGTAAAGGTGACAGATGAGGGATTCCACAACTTGGGTAGTTTGCAGTTTTCTAAGTCACTTTTTTTGTTTGTACATGGCAACCTGTGTAGCAGTTGGTTTGTCGCATTGCCTTCAACGAAGTGAGACAGTTGAATCTCAACCCAATAGTGGGACTTCATTTTTCTATCAGGTTCACAGATGGAATTAACGGTTGTTGATGTCGTCAGAGATGTGACCCAGAAACGATGTCCTTCATGTTAAGAGATTTTACAGAGAACTAGTGCAAATCACAATAATGCCAAGAAAAAAAGAATCCCTAATCTAACCAAAAGCAGAAGTCCCGAGAATACACAGTGGCCTAGTAGTTATGATGCTCATTGTTAATTTTGTTATCAAGTCTGAAATGAACTTTGCCAACTGGGGACACAACTCTATTTTAGAGATGTCTTGTTACTTGGGAAGCAACACAAGGGTCGGGTAGTTTCCTACCTCCTGATGTGCATTTTATTCTCCCCTTGTTATTTTGTAACATAAACTCTATTTTATTGGAGGGAGATAAATAATAGCTAGAAGTGAGCAAATTAAACAAGAGGTTACTGAGTGGCACTGACTTCTGGGAAAGCTGACATGTAGTCCCTTTTGTTCTTCCCGTGTTTCCTCCTCTACGCCTGGATATGGATGTGAATATTGACATCCCCTTCCCCCAACAGCCAACTCAGACCATGAGGCGACCTTTGGAAACAGCGGGATCCTGACACCATGGCACTGCCATGTAATCCTGGACTGCCTTGCTTGGAACTTCTTTCACAGGAGGAGAAAGCAAATTTATTTAATCACTATTATTTCCAGACCCTGCTACTAGCAGTCAAATGCAATTCCTAACTGATACAGATGCCTTTGCCCATGAGTAGTGTCCTTGTTTCTTTGCAGCTAGCTCCTGGAAACACTTGGTCCACGCTGATTCACAAGCCCCTACAAGAGCAGAGTTGGACTCAGCTTCTGCTAATGAGCAGAGGAGTTGCTTATGAATACAATGCTGGGATTATAAGATGCTGGCAGCCATGCCAAAATAATAAGGTCAGATGGAAAATCATACCAGTAAATATCTCCAGCAACTATCTTGTCCCCCTCCAGTGCCCTCCAGATCTCGTATCCCAGATCCACAGCTCATGTGGTGGGATTGCAGCCTCTCTTTCCCAGAGCCACCTTATCTGTCTGTGGGGAGAGCAAAGAGGGTCTCGAGTACCACCCCACATTTTTCTCTGTATAGTTCTTCAGCAAGAGCCCATATTTGTTCCAGCTTGTAACTGAAATCCTTGTTAGCTTGAGTTTCTTTCCCTCCCAGTTTCATCTGGAATCTCAAAGATGGGAGCTACAATTTGCTTTGCGGATCTCATCCACTTTGGCCTGAAGCTGCGCTGTACTAGAGGAGGCTGAGAGGACTGGGCCTTCCTGGGCCCACCTGTCTCTGTGTTATAGGAGCGCTCTCCGGACTATTTGCCTGTGGGTTTTGTAGTGCTGTGCCTGCACTAACATAATTTTAAGCCTAAATTTCAGGGAAAGATTTCAGAAATATTCCCATACTCCCTACAATTCTGTCTCTTCACAGAGGTAGTTAATCTTTTAGTGATCTCTTGGCACATGCCTGTGACCAAAATAAACAGGGCAAATCTGAGGCAGCAGACCTGAAAAAAAAAAAAAAAAAACCAGAATATCCTCTGCTGGTTTTCCTCTAATGGATGGGTTTGGTGATCATCAGCCAGATCTGAGTGTGTTTATCAAAGGCAGCTGCTGGTACCATTTAAATCTAATTCAGAAATTAGGATGGCAACATTTCCCACAGTCAGTGTTTTCGGTAGTTTGACTAAATGCTATGGTGGGGTTGGCAATCTGACCATAGTTAGGGCCACATATTTCTCACACAATCCCATTTATCGCATAGATCCCAAGCACTGCTTACAATGGGCATTGATGAGATGGGTGAGGCTGCCAGTTATGGGAGGGATAAGCAAATGTCTGCTATCTAATGACCTGAAAATAATTTTGCAAGACTGTTCTGGTAGAAGGAATGTCTTTCTCTTGGAATTAACTTGTAGTTAAATACACAAAGGATACGGCCAGAAGGAAGGAGCTTATGAAGAGAAAATATATCCTTTCTTTTGAAACATTTTTTTCCTCAACATATGTGACCTTAACCCAAACTGAACACTTCCATTTTGCTGAGACTTTAAATAAAACAAACTAAAAGTTGCTGGGAAGCTTGTAATAGTATTTTTTTGAACCTCCCCTTTTTTCAGGAGATTCAGGTATATGAATTGAATGAACGTTCTTAAAAAAAAAAATCAACTTACCTGGCACAAATCACTATAAGCTCAAAATTTTACTATTTTTACAAGCCTTACATTATTATATACTATTCCAACTGTCTAGACAGCACTGTTCAGTAGAAATATGATATAATGTGTATGATGTATATGTAATTTAAACATTTCTAGTATGTACATGAAAAACAGGTGAAATTGACTTTAATATATTTTCTTTAACCCAATATATCCCAAATATTATTCCAACATGTGATCAAGGTGAAAAATCAGCACAATATTTTACTTTCTTTTATAGAGCATCTCAGTTTGGGCTAGCCACATTCTAAGTGGTCAGTAGCCACTAGAGCTAGTGGCCACTGCCTTGGACAGCACAAATCTAGAAGACAGAGATTGTGCCTGATTTAGTCACCTCCCTTCCCAATTTAATCAACTAGGGCCTAAAGAACTGATTTTTGATCAGCTTTTAGGGTGCTAATGTCTCACTAGACATTCTGGTAGTAGAGCTGGTCAACTTAAAAGATGAATTATCCTAAACTTGCCAGAGTCCCAGCCTTTTTGAACAAGAGGGAGCTATCCCTAGATTAGGGAGGCCACGGGTTCTATGTTTTTTGGGAAGGAAGTTACCCCTCTGTACGAACAGAAAGGTTCAAGGCATCCATTTTTTTAACCTGTAGGGGGAGCTCTTGTCCCTTCACTCAATAAATTCTGAGCCTGGTTCTCAGAGGCCGGCAGTTTGGAGTTCTTTCACCTGGGTCTGTGGAGAGTTTGTTTTTTGGCTCCAAACCAGCAGTGCTTTCGCAATCTCCACACGTTACTGGCTGCTGAAATGCGAGGACACCAGCCGGGTGGCGGCTTGAGTCTTGTGATTCCCAGGCAGTCCGGTGAAATGATAAACAAAAGTCTTTTGTGCAATATTAATAAGCTTTAAGCACTCCCCAGCCGAGCCCCTTGTCATCCAAGTAAGTCATGTGTATCAAAAGCCCTTATATGTGAAAGTTTGTTTTCATATCTGGCCAGCGTTGAATGGGAGACCCCTTTGCCATGTTGTAAAACAAACATTTGTTTATTTTGTGAACAGTGCTGGCAGTATGATACAGGAACTGGGGATTGAATGGAAGGACCCCTTTCCAAGGAGGCGCCTTTGAAAACCTTTCTGCTGGACCATTCCAACTGTCAACTGATCTTGAGTTCTGTTTACGTTAAGACAATAACAGTGTTTCCTAAATAAATAAGTTAGGGGCACCGTGGGCCTTAATGAAAACCCATAAATGAGTTGGGGGTGGGAGTGGGGAAAAGGAGTTTTTGTGCTGTGAGGAAACAATGGCTAGTTCATCTTACCATGTATCCCAGGCTTGTGTTTTTAAGATAGAAGGGGGCCTTTGTGTTAATTACACTGACAGAACTCCCCTGGTAGAACAGTCCCCTGGACCAGTGGTACAAAAGATGTGACAGTCTGCCCATGTGAATGCCACACTGCCAAACAGACATTTCTCGAAGCTGAGATGTATTGGTCACGCCTCCCCCCACCCTTCAGCTGATCAGCTAACCTCTCCTGGTGTGCAGAGAAAACAAATAAAAACTGTAAGACTAAACTATCTGCTGCTGGGGGTGTCTGGCTTTTTTCTTGGTGGGTTTAGAGCTTCCAGGAATCCCTTTCAGTTTCTGAATGGTCTGTGTTGTCTTTAGGCACCGCAGTCATCAAGGCCAGGTGGTTTAGAGCAGAGGAAGACATGCTCACCCCGGAGTCTGCGTTCCGGTGAGTTTTCCTGGGAAACAGGGATGTCAGCTTGTTACTGGAAGTTCCTATCTGAGCAAAAGACACATTCTAGGTCAGTGTTTTTCAACCTTTTTTATCTCACGGCACACTTGACCCTATAGTTAAACTTCCACAGAAAACTGAAATGACGTTGATTAAAAAAAAAAAAAAAAGAGTAAAAAAAGAATATACTTACTGTGCTTGGAACATCTTTTGAAAATAATTAATAATCTTTAAAAATTTTCATGGTACCTAACATCCTTTCCCGGCACACCTGGGTAAACCCACGTGCTGCAGTGTACCCATCACCAGCTGAAAATCACTGTTTCGGGTGAAGACTGAAGGCTAAAGATGAAGAACCAGCAGGCCTCATTGTAAACTAAAGAAATAAATAAACACTGTGATGGCATCATAGAAAGTCTCTAAAATAGATAATTCATCAGACAAGTAGTTTCAACCATAAGGATTTCTTATTTGTTTTGTTCCACACATATTTTTAAAATGAATTGACTCTTAGCAGGAGAATAATTTTGTATCTTGCTTTTTGGGGGTTAACATTTTTTTTCTTGTGTATTTTCTCCAAGTTGCCCCTAATCTTTGTAATTATTTTGGTGAATTGCAAACTTCTAAGTGGATGTACCATAATTTGCATACGTTTCCTTTTTCTTATCATATTTATACTTTTTCAGTATTATAAATGATGTTACAATGAATGTCCTCATACCACAAATTCTGTCTTTCTTGGAGAAATATTAATTGGGCTAAATCCCTAGTCCATTAAATCTTATGTTTTTGATACATAATATCATATAGTTTTCCAGAGAATTTTAAAACAGCTTATTTTTCAGACTATAACTGCTCCTCCTTATAGTACTTTATTCTCTTTTCACACCTCTCTTTCCCTTCTACTACTTCTTCTTTTTTTTGAGACAGAGTCTCACTCTGAGTGCTGTTGTGTTACAGCTCACAGCAACCCCAAACTCTTGGGCTCAAGTGATTCTCTTGCCTCAGCCTCCTGAATAGCTGAGACTACAGTCACCCACCCTCATGCCTGGCCAGTTTTTCTATTTTTAGTAGAGATGGGGTCTTACTCTTGAGGCTGGTTTCAAACTTCTGCGCTCAGGCAACTATCTGCTGTGGCCTCCCAGAGAGCTGGTATTACAGGTGTGAGCCACCATGCCCCATCTTGCTCTTATTTATTTAGGAAAATCTTTCCACCTTCATGAGCTCTCTAAAATACTCATGTATTAAATATCACTTCTTATATCTCCTTATAAATCTGATTCTGGAATGTTGTCCCTTGAGATCTTTAGATGAGTATATTAAATGCAACTTATTTTCACCATTATAATGTTTTAACCTGTAATACATAAATTCCTACTTGCTATGGCCTAGACATGTGTAAGATACACTTAGTTTTAGACTGATTTCTAATTTTTATACCATTTTGTTACCTTCCAGTAGCTTAATATGGTAGATATCTTTTGAGGAACTACCCAGTCCAATAGCGAGACCTTCTCAGTCTGTAAGAACATGGCCACGCTTGACCACATGACTGCTGCCCCACTCTCTACCCCATGTCTGATGGGACTCTGTGGACACCTGGGACAGACTGAGTCATGCATTGTCATGGGGACAGACGGAGAGAGGTAGAGGGGTGGGAGAATGGGAGGAAGTAAGAAGAGGGGAGACGGAGAATGAAGGCAGCAGATCCCAGAGAAAAACAGAATTAGGGGCTGGAGAAACATTGTTTTCTGGGATCCTAATGATTTTCTAGTCCTTAATTTCAGTCATTCAGCCATTTCCAAAATCTGGCTACATATTCTTGGCTTTGAATTTGGAGCAATACCTCACCCCAGAATTCTCATAATAAATCTTCCTACCCTCTTTCTTCCTCTCCTCCCTCTCCCTCCTCCGTGTGTGTGTGTGTGTGTGTGTGCTAATTCTGTTACTAATACAGTCTACAACAAATGGATCTGGAAATAGAAATCCCTTAGTGATGTGTAAATCTATGTATTTTAATAATAAAATAATGAGTTTGGACATTGACAAAAGTTTTAGCTGTTTTCTTCCTCTGACATGTGGGGCTGTCAGGTTGAAACATGGTATAATTCCATTTATGATACTGAAGCAATAGAATCCTGTGAAACACATTTTTTTCCCTCTTTAAATTATTGACCCTGTACAAACTAGCTTATCTCAGCTGCTCAAAGTGCTGGGCAGTTTGGATGATCTTACACAATGACCTTAATTCAAGACTTTTGGGTGACCACATAACATCGACCGACTCAAAGGAAAAAATGGATAGAACAGATTCCTCTGAAACTCTGACAGAATAAATGTGGTTAACTCTGGAGGCAGAAGATACAATTTTCAGGTATCAGGCTTTTTGGTCATCTTTGGCAAAATTAAAAGAGAAATCCAAGAAAACTCTGAAAGGTCTCACACTTTCTCACATATATCTTGGAGACTTTTCCCTTCAAAGGCTGAGAGTGACTGATGAAAAGGTGATACAAATTAGAATCTTGTTCCAAAAACTGATGCTTTCCAGAGGATGTCTAGAAAACTGGCTAGATGCTATGGACTATTGCTGATATTATATTTTCCCTCTTTCTTCTTTTTGGCTTCTATTTATCAATTGATTTTTAAATCAAGGCATGAAAAGGGGAATATTGGAAGGTGAGAGTAGGATATCTTCCTTATTATCAGAGGAAGCTTTCATTCTGGGAAACAAAGGACATTAGCTTCACTAATTGGGATGAATTATAAATCATGTTCCCTCTCCACCTGTTGGATGGTATTTTTCCTACTAAAAGATCTAACTGATCCTGGAAAAAAAAACAAATACCTCTCCCCTTAGAGCTGTGGAGCTTCTGGTAACCTGGGAAGGAACTGACATTTTGGAAACTCCAGACAGATCTGTTTCTGCCAATGGAGCGATTGTGTGTGTGTTTATGTTACAAACAATTGGACTAGCCTTTTATGACTGTGATTGTACAATAAGGAGCAATGGGCAAAGCCATCAAATCATTTTCAATTGGCCTCTTAGTATCTTTCCTGTTTGCTGACTAGCTGGAGTTCATCAGTGGATTGACATATTTTCTAGCATATGTGACCTCAGGCAGTCACTTTCCATTTTTTTCCCTGCCAGTGTTTTGTTCATTCATTTAATTAAAATCTACTGAGTGCCCAGAAAATGCCTGGAATCGTGCTGGACATGGTGATCGCTACTTAGAGCATATACGCTCGCTATTGCTCCAGGGACCCCCTGGTCTGCTGTGGTCATCAGGTGCTCACTGAGCGATTGTGAGCCAGGGAGCCAGGCAGGCAGCGCACTGAGTGCACAGTGCCCAGCCTCAAGCCACCTGCTGCCTCCTGAGTGTGATGGGGGAGGTGCCTGTAAGGTGCTCCCTATGCAGCCTGACAGTGCACAGTGCCCAGCCTCAAGCCACCTGCTGCCTCCTGAGTGCGATGGGGGAGGTGCCTGTGAGGTGCTCCCTAAACAGTCTGACCTTTAGGGACATGGCAAAAAATGAACAAGGACTGCACACAGGCAGAACCCATCTTGCTGGCATAAACACCCAAATCCTCACTAAAGAGGGGTTGTGGCCACATCTCGAAGGACAGGCAGTGCTGCAGAGATTGGCAAGTGGAAGCTACAAAGGGGCAGGGAGTGGGGGAGACAGTGTACCTATGCTGAGGAGGCCTCTGCTGGAGCTGGAAGACATGAAATGTTGGTATCTGACAGGGATCGAAGAGCTTTGAATACCTTAAGAAGCCTGGACTTGATGCTCAGGGCAATGGGGTGCCAACTTCTGAATCTCTCTCTCCCTTCCATAGATCCCTTTGACTCTAGCCCAAAAGGTTCCAAACTTAGGTATTTTCTTCTCTCTTCTCTTCCTCCATATAAAGATCCACATCCCGCTCTCCCTCATCAGAGTCTCATCTGTTCTCTTCCAATTTTGTAGTAAAAAAAAAAAGTGAGAACTTTCAATTAAAAGCTCAATTAAGAAAGGACTTAATAACTTGATGTAGAATGATGTGGACTTGACTGCTTGCCTGTGGTCTCCAGTGGGTTTCCCAGAAGAGCATTCTTACAGAGAAGGCTTCCAATGTGTGTGCCTGTGTGCAGACCAGGTATGCTTGTGTAAGGGGGCAGAAGCACATTTCTAAGAATATCTGGCAGGCTGGTGAGAAGTTCGCCAAGGAGATTTATGCTGTCTTTCTTGAAGCCTGGGATGTTGAAACACAATCACAGCTCCTTTCTAACCAATTTAGGAAGTTTTCCAGGAGAACATGCACATATATACATCTACACACAAGCACATATATGACACATACAACACACAGACATATATGTTAAAATATAACCTAGAAAAAAACTATTTTTCTGTTCTAAGGCATTTAGTTGGGGTTTTAGCACAGGTGTTTGGTCTTCCTTCAGCATATGCATCTGTTAAATATTTTTCTTATTGGCTGTTAGGTTGAGTTTGCAGAGCTCTGTCTTTTTTTCCTTTTGGATTATTTTGCTCTTCATTCAATATATTTTTGATCTAGACCATACCTGCCTTCTCCTTCTCCTTTTTAGGGGTTGTATGCTATTTTTCAGAAAGGGGATGAGCTTGGGGAGAGATTGGGGTGAGCAAATCAGATCATGCTGAGTAAAATGTTGTCTTATTGAAAAGTAATGCTGGGAATGACCCCTCAAAGGTGTGCTTTTCAAACCCTTGGGCTGGAAGGACAAATCATGGCTGGAAACTTTATTTTACTCTGACCCTAACCCACAGGTAGCCAGTTAAGTGCAATTTTATTTTACTCGTGGCCTACAGACTCGTGGCCTGCACATGAGGATGGGAGGTACATGCAGGACATCCCAAGTTGTGATCCTTGGACTGGCTGGGGAGCAGGTGAAGACCACAGTCAGGCTGCAGAGGGCAGTGTGAGACCATGGCGCCACCAGCCCTGGAGCAGAGCCAGTGCTGCTCCTAACATAGGCCACCTGCGGTGTTTCAAGATAAATTATGTTAGATGGGGAAAGTAGTCTATTGGATTTGCAGTAAATGTGTGCTAGTTAGCTTTACCCCAAAGAAAGTCTTTCTAGGATTTTCCCCTCTTCACCAATTTCAAGACATGAAGTACTAAGATTGGGACTGAGTGGCAAACTTGGACCCTTCATTTTTCTGGGGTGTGAATGTCTCATGACAATTAAGATGATATGTAGTGCCTTATGATGCACTGAAATTTAACTGTACTGGGTGTTAATGAAACTCTGGGTATGGAGAGACACTTCTTTAATACTAATACTAATAATGATAATAACTCAGGAACGTCTAAGCTTTTTTTCTGGACCAGTAGGTACTGTAGCAAGTTTGCTGCAGCAGCCTTTTCTTCAAGAGCTGGTTGACCCTGAGTGGTCAGGGTCCTAGCAAGATGGACTTTCAGGAGCGAAGGAGGTCAGTGGGTCTCAGAGAGAATGGCTGGTCTGGCATAGAGGTTAAGTGCATGCTTTGGATTCAAGAATATCTCGGGTCAAATTTGCCTCTCTAACTTACCAGCTACTATAAAGTTGGGATAATCATGATAGCGATTTCCTAGAGGTACTGGAGTAAGTGAGACAGTATATGTGAAATGCTCAGCACAGTGGCCCATAGTAGGCATTATCCAGAACATGGTATTGTTACTAACATTCAATTCACAAGTATTTATCAAACACCTATTAGGGGATTTGACAGTGGACAACGTCAACATGATCCTTACCCTCTGGCCTAGTGAGAAGGACAGATATTGAGCACTGACTACATTAAGGCAGGGCTTGCAGGTGCAATAGCAAAGCGAAAAGCAGGATGGGTTCCAGCGCCTGCGTGCCTGAGTTTGAATTCTAGTCTGTGACTTCCAGCTGTGTGGCCCTTGGGAAGTCACAGATCCTACTAGTACCTGCCTCACAGGGTATCACAAAGGTTAAATGTGTTGATTTTTATAAAGTCTTAGAATAATGCCTACTATATGGAACAGTTGACGTTATATAGCTGCTTATCATCACCAAGCATGCTGAGCTTTGAAAGGAAGACCAGGATGCATGAGAATGCACCATAGAAAGACTTAAGTGAATGTCATCTGAGTAAAATTCCACTAAGGTGGAAACGAGTCACAAAGGAAATGAGGGTGAAAAAAGGCAAGGTGGATTTACATGTCTTCTTATGAGATAATCTCCAAGATATAAACTTAATGATAAAAAGCCATGGAGAAGGCCAGTATATACAGCATGCCCCATTTAGGTTAAAAAAAATTAAATTCAATAATCTATTACATGTCTATCATCAATCAAATAATCATATCTTATATGTTTACTCATACAGTATTTTATTCACTAAGATTTCTAATGGTATTGACTAGCGCTGGGTGATCTGAGGGATTGTAATGGAAAGAAGGCTTATTTTTGGACTGTTTGAAATTTATGAGTATTTATTACTTCTTAGCTTAAAAAAAGAAACTAGAGAAATGATCAAGGGAGAAGGTATACATCTTTATAATCTTTAGAATAAAGGACAAAGAGTAAAACTTGGGTTAGCTCTTGGTTTCAAGTAATGGGAGTCTATGTTTCTGAGTCCCTTGGGGAGTGGACTCTCAGGTGCAGTGGTTCTTAATTTTCCTAATGCCACGACCCTTTAATACAGTTCCTCATGTCGTGGTGACTCGCAACCATAAAATGATTTTCAGTGCTACATCATAACTGTAATTTTGCTACTGTTACGAATTGTAATGTAAATATCTGATACGCAGGATGGTCTTAGGCGACCCCTATGAAAGGGTCATTCGACCCTCAAAGGAGTTGCGACCACAGGTTGAGAATTGCTGCTCTAGTATGATCATGAGTTCACAGATCACTCCTAAAGCACAGCTTTTCTGCTGATCCTCACACTTTTCTCGGGCTACCTTCTGACCTCTCAGATTATTTTCTTTGGGAAAACATGTTTCACATCTCTCACTTTAACCTAATTTTACTGTCTCTGTTCCTTTTGGGACTAAGAGGCAGTGTACACAGTGAGAAGAAACCTTTGGACCTCAAACTACTACATGAAGGAAGTGGGCTAGAATGCCACTCAGCTGCAAACACAGGCCATTTCTTATGGAAAAAAGATGATTCAGAGGGTGGAGATGAGAGCCTAGTGGGTGAGATCAAGGACTGTGGACAATCAGTCACTTCCCAGAAACAGTCTTGGGCCCTAATCCAGGAACTGGTAACTTGTGGCAGGCTGGATTTCAAAAGTGCTATGGTCTAGTGATTGTTATGTACCTTGTGTTCCCACACTTTCTGAGGAGGAGTGTCTGTGTGATTATCTTAGCCAGATTTCACCATCGTTGGGCATGTTAAGGGCAGATGTTTCATCTCTTAGTTTGCAGGTCTTCAAATCGGGGCACTGTACTTGACGGCCATACCTGAGGAGCCTCATGCACACCTGGGCCTGACGCAGATGACTAGATACTGGACCTTGAACCTGAGTATGGTTCTGCAATGGGATGAGACTGGTGCTTGGAAGGGCATGAGCACATTTTGTGTTTTGTAGGAATGTAAATAATCTATGGCCAGAGGGTAGACCATAGAAGCTAAAACAAAATGGCTGCAAATTCTTGGACACTGTTCTCATCAAGAGGGGGGCCTGTGTCTCTTTCTCAGTGGTGTGCTAGAGCTGGCTCACACACATTCCTGAGAAACCAGTGTGTACATCTCGTCCCAGCAACCTGTTCAGTGATGTTCTGTCAGTAGCTTAAAATCAGTCATAGTGGAAGTTTTCACACAACAGAAATTGGCAAATGCTAAAAACCAGGACTTTCTTCCTGGAAAGGTTGTCAAATATTCATCAGCACACAATTACCTATATTGAAAAATTCTCAGGATGTTGGTCAGGGCAGAGTAGAGTTTGACTGGCTGTAGGCTTCCTTCTCCACTCACACTCACTACTTAGATTCCTTTGCAGGTCTAGATGGAGAAGTGGCAAGCATTACCCAAATGTGTTAAGTCATTCATCTGGAAGAGGTGACAATTCCCTAAATTCTGCATCCACAGCTATTCATGTGAGGTATGACTTAACCCAGCAATTCTCAGAGTGTGGTCCAGAGATCTCTTTGAGAGGGGGTTTCCAAAATCAAAACTATTACTTTCATAATAATACTAAGATATATAATTTGCCTTTTGTACTCTTGCTTTCTCATGAAAATTTAGTGTTTTCCATTGTACATGTGAAAGATCTCATACCTCCATAAACTCAAGATTTTCCAAATGGCCAAGGCATGATGTTATAGTTATGCATAGAAAAAAGTTCCACTTAAAATATAAGGTTGACCAATGAACCTTAATGTAATGAAATTGTAAAGTTAATTGATACGGTTTCAGATTCTTCATTAGAACTAGTGAACAAGTTTTGGTGTAATGCAAAAAACCAATATCCATAATAATCTGAAAAGACTATTAAAATACATATTGCTTTCCCATCTCCTTGTATTTCCATACATAGCCAGATTTTCTTCATATATTTCTATCAAAACAGATCTTGGCAGACAGAACACAGAAGCAGATATGGGAATTCCGATATCTTCCATTAAGCCAGGCAAAGAGGTTTAAAAAAATCTAAAACAACATCACTCTTCTCACTAATTGATTTTGTTTTGGTTAATATAGTTATTTTTAATTAAAATGTTATTTATGCTAATATGAATGGGCTTACTGTTATTTTTAAATAAACATTTAAAGTATTTCTTCCTTTTCATTTCCAATATGATAAAGATGATAGATATAAAGCATATGCAGGTAAGTTATTGGAAAACATCAGTTTTTTAATTTTTTTTTTAGCATCAGTCATTTTTAAGAGACCTAGAGGTGGGGAACTACTAGGTAACCCCATCACCACTGTCCGCACAGCAGCCATTAGCTTGGATGAGGTGTAGATCCCATCTCTGGATTGGTGGGAGGGGAGAAAGTGAGTTGTGCTATTAAGGGGTGAAAAGACTTGCAAGACGAATCTCAACTCATTTGTCAGGGATGAGAAACTGGGTTCTGGGGAGCTAAGGGACTTTTCCAGAGATACCTTGTATTTCACTGTTTGCACAGGAGACACAGGAACCCCAAGTCCCACATTCATTTTCCTGAGCAAATTTTTTCAGGATGCCTGAAGGGTACCACACACAACTAGAGGCTTGGTGAGTGAGTTCCGATGCTGGTATTGGGGATAATCCTGGGGACATCTGGATTCACCATGTGCCTCCATGGGAGAGCTCTGGCTCTTAATTGGCTTCATATCCAACACAGGCCAGCTTAGCACTTAGCTGTTACACTTTACAGATCCTCAAATACTGAGTGATTTAGTCAAAGATTTAGTAATTTTCTGCTCTCAATACTATGTTTCCTGGGGATCTCAGCAATTCCTATCCATGTTATTGGGGTAAATAGGGGCAGACTGAAAGGCTCCAGGGAAGCTTAGCAGTACAATGGCTACTTATAAATACCCCCCACTCTACTGCCAGTGCTGCTGCTGTTGCTGCTTAACACTTACTGAGCACTTACTGTTTTCCAAATACTATCCATCGGCCCACCCCACAATAGACAGCAGAGCTCACTAGGGGCCGGAGAAGGGCACTAGTGGCCCTTCTGGCTGATTGGATTCACTGTCTAGCTGGGTGGCATGGGGTTGGGATGGATGGCACGGCAAAATGCCCAACTTCGACCCAGACAAGCGAGCAGATGTACTCACCTCTCATGCTGGGTCTTTCTGATTTAAAAAGTAAAACAAAGCCAAACCCATCCCGAAGCAAGAGTTTTTAGTCTGGGGATATCTGGTTTTAAAAGTCTTCTTTCTAGTTTAAAGGTTGCAATGGTCTGAATGTCTGTGTCCCCCTCAAATTCATATGGTGATAATCCCAACTCCCAATGTGGTGGTGTTGGGAGGTGGAGCCTTTGGCAGATAATTAGATGCTGAGGGGGGATTCCTCACGAACAGGATCCGACCCAGGAGAGCTAGCTCACCCTTTCTGCCATGTGAGGACAAAGGGAGAACCAGGACACTGAAACTGCTGTCACCTTGATCTTGGACTTCCAGACTCCAGAACAGTGAGAAATAAATTTCTGTTTTTTAGCGGCTCCCCAGTCTGTGATAGAATGGTAGTTAGAATGGTTCAACCAGACAAAAACAAAAGCCAATTTGAAACACTCCTTTTTCCTCTGTACTTGGAGAAAGGCAGAGGACCGTTTAATGAATTTTCTCTCCTGGTTTGAGATGAAAGGAGAGCCTCCACTCGGGACAGCAGACAGTCTTCCCTGGGACATGCTTAGTGAAAAGTCACAGCTTTTTTTTTTTTTTTTTTTTTGATTCTTCAATTCCACTGGGACATAGGACAGGTATTGATTGTTTACTTGTTATTTGAAAGCTACAAAAAGGTCTGCGTGATCCCAAGACTTTACCAAACGGCCTTTTGTGGCGCCTGCCACGCCCCCCATTAGCAGAACTCCTCAGGGACCTCTGGGAACCGTGTTCACTTTAGCTGACTGGACACATTTTCACGCTCATTTGCACACTGTAGGAATTGGTCCCTGTTCAGCAGGCCACCCACACCCAGTGGCTGGCACCCAGTGCCCTCTGGCTGCCCTGAGTTCCCGGCCAAGTCCCTCACCACCTGAGACATAAATGTCCTTGACCTTAATTCTCACACTGAGACTTATCTGCCCCACGTCCCAGTTCCTTTTACTCCTTTCCTGGCCTTTAAATCATTAGGTAACAAATAGCTCTGCCTTCAGCTGGGGTTTTCAATTGTGTGCTAAAGGACAAAAGAGCTCCCACGGAAGGGCTTCGGGACCACTGTAGCACTCAGAGAGGAGCCAGGTGCAACTGTGTGTGTTTTTATAGGGCTGCCTCCTTATAAGCATCCTTTATAAGATGCTCATTTCTTTAAAAAAGATACTTGGGGAGCACTTCCATGAGGCTAAGTAACTTGTGCAAATGAGCATCAGAGCATCACTGTGGGCCCAATCAGCTTCACTCTAATAGCCTAGAGGGCAAGAAAGTTTCAGGGGCCACACTGCACCTCCTTAACTTTGCCTACAGCATGTCCTTCTTTGAGTTGTTGGTTCCTGTCACTCGGGGTCTTGAGGGGGAAAACAATTACATAGGGTTTCACACAAGTGAAGGGCCGAGTGGCTGAGACACAAATTCCTTTGTCTTGGTCTTTTTTCAAAAACAGTTTTCATTGTGAAACAAACTCACAGATGACAAGGTACACAAAACAAATTGCATCATTCCAAAATTGGTCACAAAGTGAACATCCACATAACCACAACCCGGGTCAAGAAGAAGAACCTGACCTATACTTCCCGGTCTCTTCAGGCCTGCTGTTTCCACCTGTCACAGACCTCCCCAGCTCCTGCCTAAATGAGCCCCTATCCTGAGCTTTCTGATAATCACTCCTTGGCTTTTCACCTTAGCAGGCAGCCCTCAACATTGCAATTTAGTCTTGTCTGTTTTGGAACTTTATGTTCACGGAGAAATGCAACCTGGCTTCTTTTGCTAAATATTATAATCTTCCTTTCTTCCTAACTACTCCCCTTTCCCAGGAAATACATTCTAACATCTGAGGAAGGATCATGGTCACATTTCTACAGTATTAGACTGATAGTGAGACGAAGTAGTTGAATGACAATGGTTTTTACCAAAGTGTCTAGCTTGGAGGGAATGTCACTGGTGAGTAGTGAAGTGAATGCAGCATTGCCATGATTAGTATTTATGAAAGACCCTTCACGGGAAGCACTTTCTATTTTAACTTCACAGACGCTTACAATTCTTGAGAAGCAAGTATATGGCAAACAAACGTGTCTGCAGCTCCTTCATCTTCCTTTTCTTCTTCTTCTTCTAAAATATCCTTGGTTAAGGAAAACAAAGGGACATATATTATTCTAGGATTGCCCAGAAAGACAAGGGCAACTGGGAATGTAAGCATCGCCCTCCGACTTGGGTCCGGCCTCCTGCCCGCTCGGCCCCTACCTCGTTCTGATGGTGAATGTTGAGAGATGGTGATGGATGGTTTGTCACAAATAGTTTTCAATTTACCAAAGTGCGTCTGGCTCTCTCGGAACCTCTTTGAAATGCTTTTAGAGCAACATGGAGAATGGAATTCAACAATTCTCCACAGCTGCAGTCAGAATACAGTGACCCCAAGAGCAGCTGGGGGCGGTTATGTTCATGTTTTTATACTTGCTCTTTCCCTAAAAGCTCTTTCAGAAGATTCTGGAAAGTCCTGTGGCATCCACATTACGAGAAACTGCGTCTGGGGCAGATTCTTGGATTCTAGGCCCTCGTCCAAAATTCGACAAATATTTGTCTCTACTTCTCACCAGCAACGTTGCCTTTCAGAAGTACCCTCGCTGTGCCCTCCCACCCCAACCAACAGGCTGACATGTGAGAGTGTGTGGCCTGTGGCAGCCCCGAGTAGTGAAGGGAACCTGCACACACACAGCTGGGCACTGGCATTGGCCGAAGCCTGAATCAGTTCACGACCTTGGCTCAGTATTTCTCTCTTCTGGCCTTAGTTTCCCACATCTGCAACACAAGGAGGTTGGATAGAAGATCTCAAAAGGCCCTTTCTGCAGGGAGTTAGCACTGATGTTCTAAGATAAGAACTTGATTACAGTAAAAGGCAGAGATCCTGGCTCTGGCAAGGCTGTTTATACATGGAAACAGAATAGGAGACAGAATTAGCAAGCAAGCCTTAGTGGATGAGCAAGGATGCTATTATAAAACAAAGGAAAACATAACAGCTCTCCCAGTCTTTCCCACAACTAATAAACAATTCTCTTTTCCAGCTATGTGTTCCAGTGCCTGAAATGTCACGAATAGATCCTTCCTTCTCTTTTTGCAAATGTGTTGATTTTCTAGAGTTTAATTATTTAAAAAGGTACAAATGTCTCTAAAAGAAGAAATAAATGATGCTGTGATCAAGGGAATTAGTGGACTCGACAAGGGGCAGACGTAGCAGCACCACCCACAGCCACATGCTTGTGAAGCAGATCAGAGCAATTCCTTAGCTTGGAGGGTTATATTCCAAACCAGCACTTCTCAAACTTCAGTGAGCCTATGAGTGACCTGGGAGACCTTGCAAAATGTAAATTCTGATTCATTCAGTCCTGCAAAGGCCCTGAGAGTCTGCATGTCTAACAAGCTCCCAGGTGACTGTTGATGCTGCTGCTCCACAGAACATAGCTGATGTAGCAAGAGTCTACAATGCATGACCCTATCTCTTGAACACAGCTAACTTGACTCCGAGCTACCCAGCCTGCAAGCTCAGCTCTGATCAAAAAGGCATAGTGGGCTAGTTATGAATTTAAACAGGAGAGATGGGCAGTGGTGTCAGAAGTGGAAGTAGAAAATATAAGGAAACACAGAGACACACAGAGACAACCTGTCTCATTTTAATAATCAAAGAGAACTCTATAAAGACTATCTTCCACAGGTCGATAGGGCTGAGTTTTCAGTCTAGATCTTAAACACTGAGTGACCTTCTGGTTCTTGACCCCACCAATTGTGCTGGACCTTACTTAATCTTTATCCCTTGGGCCTGGTTGCTGAGATATTTTAAAGGTTCCTGGGGGTCAACCACGTAACTAAGGATCCGGTTGAATCCTGAAGACTCCATGTTGAAAAGAGAAATCTGTTTAAGTTTAAGTGACAATGTACACCTGGAGATGGTCTCATAGTGAGTGAGGGGCCTTTGGTTTGCTGCTTGGGTTGCTTAAAAACTTTGGACACTTGAAGGCAGAGTTTGCATGTGGGGTGAGGGGCATGCAGAGACATAAGAGGATAAAGAAGAGTCAGATGTCACAATTTGTCCAGGGTGGCTCAAGAATTTTGTTAGTACTGATGATCTATTTGTAGAGATATGGATTATCTTTCCACCTGCCATTTTCTAGAATATTTTTATTTCCTCTCCATTCTCAAGGTTGCTGAGAGAACAGTGACACAAAACAGTGACACTCTTGCCCCTTGCTATAGCAGTTTGGCTCAGAAGTGGAGAGCTGACCCAAATTGGGCCAATATGCTTTTTTCCCCAGGAATTTGGAATTGAGTCTGAGAGTCAACTTAGACCCTGGTTATCAGGATCTGTGTTATGTAAAACTCTGGAGCCAATGGAAAATGTTTTCTACAACATGGTTTGGCAAACAGGAAGAATAACTCTACAGTATAAGAGATACACTGAAAAAAAAAAAAGAAGAAGAAGCAGCAAATGCACAGAGCGAAGAAAAACCTGGTTCCCTAAATGATTTCAGTTCTTGCTCTCTATGGTTTCCAAGACTAAATTGCATCCACCCTTATATTCTTGGAGATGTTCCAACATCCCTTCAACAAAATATTGTTTGTGGTTTAAGTGGGGCTCTGTCACTTGCAGCCGAGAAAGTCCTAATTAAAGCTCCCTTCTAGATAAGGTCTGGAATCGAGGCAGACCCTCTTGGTTTATTTGACGGTAGATGGAAGGGGGAGGTGGGCCCAGATCAATATGGAGAGCTCCACTTCTCTATTGTTTTTCATAGTCCCATGACTGCTGGCTGGAGGGAGGTTTGCCAGAGATTCCATTCATTTACCTATCCTTCCATCCACCCATATATTCATCTCTACTTGTATCTTCTAGCCATCTAAGAAGGATTTCCTGATCCCCTTCACAGGACAGGTTCTCTGTTAGTGTCTACTCTGTGATCTTTGGTTACTCCTCTTGGTGTTGTGCCCATATTTAGCAGATGGTATTATTTATACTAAGTCCTAGAACTACAGTAATGCATAGCAGGCCCATTTTATCAGGTTTTAATTCTCCTTTCCCAATATTTCCTTCTATTTGGTGCAAATGCGCAATGTGAAAATAGAACAACTCCTTTTTGGGAAATGTCTTACATCTGATGTCCCAAATGCATTAAGTGCTCAATTTTGTTTTTATTTGAAATAGGGAAAAGGTGGCTTCATGTTTCTGTCTAGAGACAAAACTGCAGATGCCCATTCCTGTTGTTATGCTTAGGACCTAACAGTTTCTTTGCCTCCATTTTCTTTATTCTTGCCTGTGAAGGGTTAGGTGACGATTGAGAGGGGAACATAGGTCAGCTTGGCTTCCAGCTGTCCAAAGCTCAGTTAGGACCATAGCTCTTTCCCAAGTATCTTGGGCTCTCACTGTCAAACTTTTATTTCCCTTCTGCCAAAGACTCCCATGAAAGTTTCATCTCTGAATTTAAGCTTGGTCCCTAAAGTTAGAGCTTCTCCCATAAATAAACCTTCCCAGGAGTCCTAACCAAGAGACCTAGACTATGAGAAAAAAGTAAAAGGGAAGGCAGGTTGGAGTTAACATGCTTTGTCTTAACTGGTTGTAGATGATCTCAGAATCCTGAGATAGCACTGATAAGCTTTAGGCCCCTGACAAGTAAGAGGCCTAAAAGTAAAGTAACTCTTTCAAGTAAGAGTTAGCTTACTTGTGATGTAAACAGTCAAGCCTTTGGAAGTGCAAAAGGGAAACTGTCTTGTGTGGTGGGATATGATCTGGATATAGCAGTGGTTCTCAACCTTGAATGACATGGGGAATTTTTAAAAAGCATGAATGCTAGGCTTCACCAGAGCAAATGAATTAGACTGTGTAGGGCTAGAGTCTGGGAGAGGTGCTATCAAAATCTCCTCCAGGTGTTTTTTTGTCAAAGTCAAGGGTGAGAACTCTTGGTATAAGAGATAAATGAGAAATGACTATCTAAAATGAGAAGATGAGAAAAGCCTGTGATTATGGCTACTTTCCCTAGAGATTTATACCTTCGAAGCTTCTCTTGGCAGGACAGAGAAGGCAGGATGGCCTGGTGCACACTATTCCTGAGGATGCCACATTACTTAATACCTACAAGTTGAATAATTATTGCCATAAACAGTGCCAGAAAAAGATGCCCACCAAGGGCCTTGGTCAACCAGAGCCTGAAACTATTCTGGCGTTCAGGAAGTACCATTGGCCTGTTGATACCTTCCAGGAGATGTGTTGAATGATCAGGGGAGTAGAAGAGGCTTCTACTAAGACTGGGGGGCACGTAGGGCAGCTCTGAGCAGCTGTGAATTCCGTGTGATGTGTGATGAGCCCTGAAGGAGAAACACTCCATAGCTAAGCAGGAAGATGCAATGGGCTGGCCATCTCTTGCATCAGCTAGGGAGTGGGTGGGCCACTGCACCTGATTCTTGACTTGAGGGGATCCATGAGAAATATAAAAAAAGGCTGTGATCCTTGAAGGTTTGTAGAGAGAAAGTTGACAGTCCCTTACTAGTTTTCATATTCTTAATGGCATTTGATCCTCACCTGCTCTGGGAAGGGAGGCAGAGAGCCAGGCAGGAGGGTGTGTGTGGGGGTTTCTTCTGTATGACCTCAGCAGGAAGGACAGGGGTTGTGGCTTCTCTTTGGGGCATAAGAGCAGAATTTTCTTGGGAGCTTCTCTCAGGTCAGAGTAAAATAATTAGAGACTTTAAGCATTTTAGTACCTCCATTACCATAGATAATTCAGAGTAAAAATAATACTTGGTTATACAATAAATATAAGTAAATCTAACACAATTCTTATATGATTACTTTGATATTTTTTTCATTTGTTAAAGTATTAATTCTTCTTCAATTTTTTTTTCTCATACTCTTTTTAGAGTCCTTGGCATGGCTGGTGCCTTCAGCATGTGCCCAGAGGCCAGTTGGGCCCATTGGGCCATGTGTCATCAATGATTGGCCCTGTGTTCTCAGTGAAACCAGCAGGAGGTGCCCTTTTCCCTGAAGATCCCCAGCCCTGAACTAGATGGGGGATTGACAGGCCCTTGAGGCTATTTCCTGACATTTTTTGAATAACAGGGCAAGACCAGCAAACCAACAGCCTTTGCTTCCTCATTCATCCCTCATTAACTGGGGCTTGGGGAGTGGTACAGTGTGAGCACTTAGAAAGAGCAGTGATTTGGAGACAGAAAACCTGGGTTTCAACCCTGGCTGTGTCCCTTTCTATGGAGCAGTCTTTACCTTCTTAGTTTCTACCTTGACTAAATGGTGTTCCTACAGACCTTAGGAGACTCTGTGAGGACTAGATGGTGAAGTGCACGAGGGCGAGTCACTTAGTCATCTGCTTCACTACAAGTTGAGTATCCCTTAACTGAAATGCTTGAGACCACAAATGTTTCGAATTTTGACTGGTTCAGCATCCCTAGTCTTAAAATGCAACATTTGAAATGCTCCAATGAGCATTTTCTTTGAGTATTATGTTAGTGCTCAAAAAGTTTCAGATTTTGAATTTTTGGATTAGGGGTACTCAACCTGAATTTCACTCTTGGTGCCTGCAGAGTGCCTGGCACATGGTGAGGACTCAATAAGTATTCACTGACATGTGATTTCTTTATTCCCACTCTTTTTCTTAGAGCTGTAATCCTGAGCAGATACATGACAATGTGGAAAGTTCCTGATCCTTCACTCATGGATAGAGTGGGTGGGGCCTCTCCCCAGTGGCTGGAGTGTCTGGGGAAAGTGGTCTGAGGGGCTGGTCCCTTGCAAATTTTGTTTGGAGGTCAAGAATTTAAACTTATGGTGCTGAATCTGAACTTGGGCTATGTACACAGCATTTTATACCCTACGGTAGGAGATATTCAAATGACTAGTGAATTGATTGATTTACTGAAGCCTCATAGACTTCAGTCCATGATGACTTCAGTGGTATTGATTTGAGTAGGTGTTTCCAGCAAGGGACTGGGGTGAGAGAAAGGATAAGAGTCTGGCCTGAGGTGGTAATGTTGCTGTAATTGCTTTCTCCAGTAGGTCCTCGGTCTTGGGGATTGGAAAAATGAACCCACAAACAACAAACCAGTGGAAAGATAGGATTTATTAGATAGAGAAAGTGATGGAAGGAAGGAAAGGCATCAGAGCTTCTGGCAGAAGAAAAGACCCAAGTGGGGAGTCTCCATATGGGTCCTTTCTTTGGCCAGGGGTTTGTAGAAGGGAGACACCTTTTTGATGTTAATGAGCATATGAACAAATGAATTAGTGCAGTCTCTCCAGCTCAGGATAAAATGGCAGGGCCTTCCCTTCAGAAGAGGCCTGGTAGCTTACATGAAATTGCCCAGGCCTAGGAAATGGGGGGAGGGAAACCTGGATCATTGAGAGGACACGCTGCTGACCTTATTTTATTTTTATCCAGGTGTGGAGTAGTATGATGTTCAGGTTACTACTGTTGGTAAGACGTGAGAGCTGAGCGTTGGGTCCCATCTGCTCTGTCCTAACTCTTCACCTTCACATAGGGATGGGGCTAGCACAGAGCAGCGTATAAAGGTATAAAGGGGTGGTTGGGACGGAAGGATCTGGAATGCACTGTGCTGCCATGTTTGGTTTTGGGGGCTGGAGTCTGCGGTGACATGTTCTCAGATGGAAATGAAGGGACAGAATTCTAACGCCTCAAGGAGACTGGGAGTGCCAGCTCACTACCCAAGCCATTTAGAATCGTCTTCAAACCTTCAGCATGAATCACTCTCTCGCTTTCCTTGTTTGAGGCCCCTGGAATCCTGGCGGAGTGTTATGTTTCAGGTTGCTGCAGTGCTCCAGGATTTCAGGGTATATTTTCTGGTGCTTCACTGATGGCTCTTCAGAGGGAAAGAGAATGTTTGTTGTTGGATTTTAAAAAGTTGACATTTATTTTGCAGCTGAGATGAGTGGGCCACACATTCTGGTCTTTTTGGGCTACCTCATGGCTCAGAACACCACATCACTGTCTCCTGGGAAGAGCAGACAGTTTCTAGACTGGCCTTTGATGTTTGGTTGGCTGGGCTTCTGGTTTACTGTGCAATTTCATTCCAGGGATCTCAAACAAGGAAAGCTAGGGAGTGACTCATGCTGAAGTTTCAGAGACGATTCTAAATGGCTTGGGTAGAGAGCTGGCACTCCCAGTCTCCTTGTTACAATTCCGTCCTTTGATTTCCAACTGAGAACATGTCAAGCCCAGGTGCCAGTCCCCCAAACCAAGCATGGCAGCACAGTGCAACAGTAAGGGTGCCTGGCATCCCAAAGCACATGATATTAAAGAGAAATGAGCCAGGGAGTACAGATTATAAAACCAGTGTCTTAAAGTTAAGGAAGACGGGAACTTTGAGAAAACAGGACACCCCAAAACTCAAACCAGAGATGGAATGTATGTGGGTGCAATACCATGGAGATGTCAGTTATCACTCAGATTTTGTGGAGAAGTGAGAGTCTTTCTAGGGGAAACGCACAAGAATTAGTAAGCTGCTCTTCACAGAGTTGGGTGCTGGTAGGGATAACACATTTTTAGAGCATCATGTGTCTCACAGATTTGCTACTCCCAGAGTGGACAACTTTTGTGTGGGAATAAAATCACTGATTAGTGTTTGAAAGAAGTCTTTGTCAGAATGAGCCCAACACCCTAAAATTGACCAACTTCAGCATTTCAGTGTGAACTTGAGCTTCAAGATCCTTCTCAACACTACTGACCTTGGTCTCCCTTGTCTTTATAAAAGATTGTAAGGTTTTAGTGAACGTTTCTCACTTTCATCCATCTAAGATAGTTCTTGCTCAGCCAGCTTGTGGCAGTTTTGCTTGTAGTTGGTGTTTAAATGGAACTGGACCTAGATCCTAGTCTGTTGATTATTGATAAATTAGCAATAATATTTCTTTTGCCTTTTTACCCACCGTTATTTCCTCAAAACCTCAAAATCAGAATTCTTGAACATAATCCAGTCTTGCTTCTAAAGTCTCTGGAATGATCTGGATTCTCTGTTGTTTCCATGTGCCACAACGCATAGGAGCAAACCTCTGCCTCTCCTGCTCTGGAAAATGTTCTGCCCTAAGTGTTTGGTTCTTCTGAACACTCTCATTCCAAGCATAGACTAATTATTAGCTTGGGGAGGCTCTGTTCTATTTTTCATGTGTTGGGATCCTCGCCTACATAAATGAAGTCAGGAAAGATACAAAGATGTTAAGACGTTTCTATTTTCTTCTTTTCCTGCTCTGTTCACCTAAAAGATGTCAGTGCTAAATTGTTGGCTACCATTCCATGGCATTTAATTATTCTTGACATTTAATCTATCATGGTGTGAAAAGAAAAAAAAAAACAAAAGGAAAATGCCACCTGTCTCCTCCTCCTCTTCTTCCGAGAGAAACAATATAATAATTAAGACAGTAACTCAAGTTCTAAGAATAAAGAGAAACCACATAAAGACTAGCATCGTATTACTCTTAAGAACATTAACAGAAAGTAAGTTCTGAGGCTATGCTCTGTTCCCCCATTTATTGTTTCCTCTCCAGATCATCATGAGTCACTGTCCTGTATAAATGAAAAAAATAGTTTAATTTAAATAAGCCAATACTATTTGGAGGTAGTTTATTACCTCACAGCTTTCATTTACAGTCAAGTCATGTGGAACAACTTTCTTTTTGTGTAATGGAGCAGGAAGTCTCATTGAGTTGGGCCTTCTGTGGGTTTGAATTTGGTGACCGAATTCAACAGTGTTCTAAGTAAGGGGGTGGGTGGGGCCAGGAATGAGAGTAGGGAAACTGACCGCTACCTTGGGAAATTTGGAGCTATTGCATTGCGATTCCCCCTTCTCCTCTTCCCCTGAAAATGGATTTGGGTTTGAATAGTCACATGTTGATTGTGTGTGTGTTTGTGTGAGGGAGTGAGTGTGTGCACGCACGTGTGACAGAAAAAGGGGGCGAGAAGGAGATAGGAACAGATCTGAAAGCATAACTTTTTGATAACCACCCTAAAGGGCAGGAAAAGGGACATTTTTTTAAAGGCTAACTATAGAAATTGGATTCATACTGTTAGGATTACTGATGGAAGGCAAAGGAAAACTCAAAAAACACTCCTCAGCCAGCACGTTCAAATGATAAATTGCATTTAAGGACTGAAAGAAACAACAGCTGCAGTTAATGAAAAGCCAAATTTATCTAAATTTCTCCAGTTGATCAGTCAAAATCATCAGTATGGCTTTAACTCCATAATCACTTTTGGGGAAGGGGTTGGGGGAGGGAAAGGACAAAGAGAGAAGACGGGCTTTTACTTTAAAGGTGTACCTTCCCCAAAGGAAGAAACCGCAGAGCGGTCCGGGGGCAGCGGTAGAAAATACATTTTCTCGGTATCAGTATCACCGATACTCTAGATTTGTTCTTTCTTTCTACCTCCTCCGGGTAACAGAGTTGGGCTCCTGTATGAAATGAAGCCTATTGACGCCGGCTGGAGACCGGAAATCCAGGAGGAGGGTTGTGATAAATTACACAAATCAGCAATGCTTTCCAAAACTCTGTTCTGTCCACCGAGCTGCTCCATTACCACACACCTGTGAAAGAGACACCCGGCATTATCTGGGACGCAGACAGAGTTGGAGGTTTTGGGAGTGCCGAGTGACTTACCCAAAGTCAGCTAATGAGCACCTCTACCCGCTGGGGAGAGAAGGGGGCGTCCACATGTCTCAGCGCTTTTCTAGGGGACAAACAAACTCCTTGTGCCTCACCTCCTTACATGGTGAAAGCAGGAAAATCCTGTCCCGGAAGCCACCTGGATGAGCTGCCATGGAAGGCTGCTGGGGGCCAGCTTCCCCAGCGCAGCTCTCCGTGCAGGGCCTGCGCGAGCTGCGGAATTCCGTGGGAGGCGCTCACCGCACGTTCGTTTGCTGGCGTTCAGTGGGACCTGGGGGAGCGCATAATGGCTCTCCATTGCTCACCGGGTGGAAGGCTTCCAGAGTGTTAATGGTCTTCCTGCGGGTGATAAATAGCATGGCTCGCGTGCTCCTTGCATAATGAGGGAGCCTTGGTACTCTCCGTGCGCCACGCTCTCCTCCCACACCCCTCTGGAAAAGTCTACATCTGGCACTCCTGGAGTCATGTCAAAAACAGAGCTGGGGGAGGGTGCCTTTCTCTCATCTTCCCTGAGAAGAGGTCTGTGGGATGGGACTGCGGAAGGATTCTGAGTAGAAGGAAGTAGCTGGCAGGGTGGAGAGGAAAGGGAAGCCTGCTGGGTTTCCCTCCTTTCAGCTGCAGCGGCCTGCAGGGCCATGGCTGGTGGCTCACAGGAGCTGTGCTGTGCGCGACGCCCAAAGCCAAAGGTGAGCGGCGGCTGGTGCTGCTGAACCACGAGGCTGCCAAATGGCCATGAAATTTTATTCCCTCCACTTAATTTTCTCGCTGATGTGCATGTAATTCATATGGTGTGGAAGAAGGCTGGAAGGTATTCATTACAGGGGAGCGACAGAAATAGAACCACGGTAGAACTTTGTTACTATGCCTGCCAGGGGACCGAGCACTTGACAAAGTAGGAGCTCAGGGGGACTGAGCCTGCAAACTCAGGAAGGGCAGACACCAAGGGGCTTCTTAACTGAATTCAAAGTCTAGACAGGGCCGGGAATGGGGGCAGGCAGAGTGCAGGTTGTTAGTTCTTTTTGTTCTCAACCCGGTGGCTCTCTACTGTCCCCTGTGGTCTCTCCCCCATCTTTGAGCTAACATGTCTCGCTCTGGCCTCATTTCCTGTCCCTTGTTTGATAATCAAACTTACAAGTCCTACCATGAAAACCACAGCCTATACCTCAAGTGTGGATTCTGCACTGCACCAAAACATAAGAGCATTCTGGGGACCTCAAGTCAGGTGCCAAGGGGACAGGATGCTGCGTGTTTTGTGCTGCAGCCATCTTTTCATGAACTTGACTACTATCTGTACATGAAGCAATCTCATCCTTTTTTCCAAATTAAGCAGACTATGAGGCATTCGTTTTCTTCATTTACTCAGCATCGACCACGTGGCAGGTACTGTTCTGGGCTCAGGCATTACAGCAACAAGCAAGGCTCGGTGCTTGTTCTCTAGATGCTTTGTGGGGATGGCATCAAAATAACTGTGAACTTGTGGTATTTAGTTAGGTGTATGGCAGGATTTTCTCTTTCCCCCATCCCTTTGCTTACTCAGGAAACTCCAGGAATTGGGTAAGGGTAATTGGGTTTATTTTAATGTTTGTAATGTAAGTTAAGATTGGGAATGGGTCCATGTTCTTTTAGGATTAATAAAGTAAAATTGTGTCAGATGCGAGTCAAAGAATCAACTTAAGTGTTCATCAGTGGGCATGGGCATGAATCTCTTGTTCAGATCTAATAGCAGTTATTGGCTCATTGATCACGCCCCCACCCTGATGTGGGTGGGAGATGCACCTGAAAGTGTTTTTAGGCACTTATGAAGAACAAAAGACAGCTGAACCAGAGTGATGGACACCTCTTCCTCAACTCCTGGGACCCATGCTCCTTTTCTCTTTCTTTTAGCATCAAAAAAGGGAAAGAATAGCTTAAACTATAACATGTAGCAGGTTTTGCACCTTGCAAGTTTGGGGATGATTCAATCCTGAGGAAAGAGAATTAACCTTGGGCATGGAAATGGGAGTGACATCTGGAGCAGGGAAACTGGGAGAAAGAATGATGGAAAATTTGGGTAGTTTAGCCAAGCTTTACTTGATCACATTCACAGTGATGGTGGTATTCTTAGGGTGCAACAGGAGGCCAAAACAAGGGTTTTTATATTCTTCTATTAGCCCCTTGTCAGATGGTAGTTTGCAGATATTTTCTGCCGTTCTGTAGGTTGTCTCTTTACTTCATTGACTGATTCCTTCCCCGTGCAGAAGATTTTTAGCTTGATGTGATCCCATTGGCCAATTTTTCTTTGATTGCCTGTGCCTTGGGGGTATTATTTAAGAAGTCCACACCCAGACCAATGTTCTGAAGTGTTTCCCCAATGTATTCTTTTAGTATTTTATAGCTTCAGCTCTTAGATTTAAGTCTTTATTCCATTTCGATTTGATTTTTGCATATGGTGAGAGATAAGGGTCTAATTTCATTCTTCTACATGTGGCTATCTAGTTTTCCTAGCACTATTTATTGAGGAGATTGTCCTTTCTCCACTGTATGTTCTTGATACCTCTGTCAAGGATAAGTTCACTATGGATGTGTGGATTTGCTTCTGGGTTCTCTATTCTGTTCTTTGGTCTAAGAGTCTGTTTTTATGCCAGTACCATGTTGTTTTGGTTACTGCACCTTTATAGTATAATTTGAAGTCAAATGATGGGATCCTTCAGTTTTGTTCTTTTTGCTCAGGATGGCTTTAGTTATTCTGCATCTTATGTGGTTCTATATATATTTTAGGATTAGTTTTTCTACTGCAAAGAATGTCATTGGTATTTTGATGGGGATTGGATTGAATCTTTAAATTGCTTTGTGTAGTGTGGACATTTTAATGATATTGATTCTTCCAATACATGAGCATGGAATATCTTTCAATTTTTTTGGTGTCCTCTTTAATTTCTTTCATCAATGTTTTATAGTTTTCATTATCCAGATCTTTCACTTCTTTGGTTAATGCCTAGGTATTTTACTTTATTTCTAGCTATTGTAGATATGATTACTTTCCTGGTTTCTTTGAGGAACAGAAAGAAACATAGGCTCACTATGTTGCCCTTGGTAGAGTGCAATGGCATCACAGCTCACAGCAATCTCAAACTCTTGGGCTTAAGTGATTCTCTTGCCTCAGCCTCCCAAGTAGCTGGGACTAGAGGTGCTCACCACAACCCTTGGCTATTTTTTTGTTGTAGTTATCATTGTTGTTTATCAGGCCCAGGCCAGGTTCAACCATGCCAGCCCCGGTGTATGTGGCTGATGCCCTAGCTGCTTAGTTATAGGTGCTGAGCCAGTTTCCTCTTTTTTTTTTTTTGTATGTTTATTTTGTATCCTGTAACTTTACTGAATTTGTTAAACAGTGTTTTTGTTTGTTTGTTTGTTTGTTTTTGTGGAGTCTTTAGGTTTCTCTAGATGTAAGATTATATTTGACAACAAGGATAATTTAATTTCTTTTTTCAAAGTATTAAGGATGTACAAATCCTTGTACCTACATGCATCACATTTGTAATGCATGAATCATGGCTGGGATAATTTGACTTCTTCCTTTCCAGTTTGGATGCCCTTTATTGTTTTCCTTTGTCTGATTCCTCTAACTAGAATTTCCAGTACTTTGTTGAATAACAGTGGTGAAAGTGGGAATCCTTTTTTGTTTCAGATCTTGGAGGAAAGGCTTTCACTTTTTCCCCATTCAATATGATACTAGCTATGGGTCTGTTATACATAGTATATGGCTTTTATCATGTTGAGGTAGGTTCTTTCTATAAGAGTTTTTATTATGAAGGGATGTTGAATTTAATTGAATGATTTTTTCAGCATCAACTGAAATGATCATATAATTTTTTTGTCCTTCATTCTGCTGATGTATGACATTAATTTGCATATGTTGAACCATTTTTTCATCCCTGAGATGAATCCCACTTGATCATGATGAATCATCTTTTATTTTATTTTTTTTTTGTATATGGGGCTGGCACCCTACTCGATGAGCCATAGGTGCAGCCCCATTTTTTTTTTTTTTTTTTGGAGACAGAGCCTCAAGCTGTCACCCTGGGTAGAGTGCTGTAGCATCACAGCTCACAGCAACCTCCAACTCCTGGGCTCAAGCGATTCTCCTGCCTCTGCCTCCCAAGTAGCTGGGACTACAGGTGCCCGCCACAATGCCTGGCTATTTTTTGGTTGCAGCCATCATTGTTGTTTGGTGGGCCTGGGCTGGATTCAAACCCGCCAGCTCAGGTGTATGTGGTTGGCACCTTAGCCACTTGAGCCACAGGCGCCACCAATGAATCATCTTTTAAATGTGTTGTTGTCCCATTGTTATTTCACCATTGTTGTTGAATTCAGTTTGCTAGCATTTTTTTGATGATTTTTAAATCTATTTTCATCAGAAATATTGGCCTATAGTTTTCCTTATTGTGTCATCATTTTTGATATAAGGGAGATACAGGCCTAATAGAATAACTTTGGGAGTATTCCCTTCTCCTTGATTTTTTGGCATAGTTCAAGTAGGATTGGTGCTAGTTCTTTGAATTTGGTAGAATTCAGCAGTGAAGCTATCTGGTTCTTTGCTTTAATGGGAAACTTTTCATTTTTGCTTCTGTCTTGTTATTTGTTATCACTTTATTTAGGTTTTGGCTTTCTTCCTGGTTCAGTCTTGGTAGGTTATATGTGTCTAGGAATTTATCAATTTCTTCTAGGTTTGTTCAATTTATTGGTATAGCATATCATTGCTCATAGTAGTTTCTAATGATCCTTTGGATTTCAGCAGTATCAGTTACAGTATCTTCATTTTCATCTCTGATTTTATTTATTTGAATTTTCTCTCTTCTTAGTCTGGCTAAAGATTTGTCAATTTTGTTTATCTTTTTTAAAAAGCAAATTTGTTTTTTTAAACCTACTTTAATTTTATTTTTGTTTGGGGTTCACTGAGGGTACAAAGAATTGTTACACTGAATGCATTTGTTAGATAAAGTCCCTCTTATAATTATGTCCCACCCGCAATAGGTGTGCCATACACTGTGACTTCCCATCCTGTTCCTTCCACCTCTCTACCCACTTGCTCATTCTTCTACCTGCCCCTCCCATATTAGCTCATCTATTGCCTTCATATTACAATTGAGAACATTGGATTCTTGCTTCTTCATTCTTGTGATGCTTTATTAAAAGAATGTGTTCCACCTCCATCCAGGTTAATACAATAGATGTAAAGTGTCTGTCTTTTTTAGTGACTGAATAGTATTCCAGGCTATACATATTTCAGGTTGTTAATCTATTCCTGGGTTGGTGGATATTTAGGCTGTTTCCACATTTTGGCGTTTGTAAATTGAGCTGCAATAAATAGTCTAGTGCAAATGTCCTTATGATAAAAGGATTTTTTTCCTTCTGGGTAGATGCCTAGTAATGGGATTACAGGATCAAATGGGAGGTCTAATTTTAGTTCTTTAAAGATTCTCCATACTTCCTTCCAAAAAGGTGGTATTAGTTTGTAGTTCTACCAACAATGTAAAAGTGTTCCCTTCTCTCCACATTCACACCAGCATCTGCAGCTTTGAGACTTTGTGATGTGGGCCATTCTCACTGGGGTTAGGTAATATGTCAGGGTAGTTTTGATTTGCATTTCTCTAATAATTAGGGATGATGAACATTTTGTTTGTTAGCCATTTGTCTGTCTTCTTTAGAGGAGGGTCTATTCATCTGTTGTCCAGTGATATACGGGATTGTTGGGTCTTTTTGATTAATTTGAATTCTCTATAGGTCCTAGTCATCAAGTTTTTGTCTAATTCATAATATGCAAATATTGTTTCCTATTCTGAGTATGGTTTGTTTGCTTTGGTTGTTGTTTTCTTAACTGTACAGAAGCTTTTCAGTTTAATTAAGTTCCATTTGTTTATTTTTGTTATTGCAATTGCCATGGAATTCTTCTGCATAAAATCTTTCCCCAGGCCTATATCTTCAAGTGTTTTCTCCACACTTTCTTCAAGAATTTTTATTGTTTCATATCTTAGGTTTAAATCTTTGATCCATATTGAAACAATTTTTGTAAGTGGGAAGGTGTGGGTCCAGTTTTAGTCTTTTACATGTGGTTAACCAGTTCTCCCAGCACCATTTATTGAATAGGGAATCTTCCCCTCAGTGTATGTTCCCATATGGTTTATCAAATATCATGTGGTTGTAAGATGTTAGTTTCATCTTATTGTTGTTCTATTCGGTTCCACATGTCAATTTCAATGTCTCTATTTTTGTGCCAATACCATGCAGTTTTGATCACTATGTCCTTGTACTATAGCTTAAGTTCTGGTAGGGTGATACCCCTGGCTTTGATTTTATTACCAAAAATTGGCTTGGCTATACTGGTTTTCTTCTGGTTCCATACAAAATGAAGAATTATTTTTCCAAATTTTGAAAGTATGATGATGGTATTTTAATGTGAATTGCATAAAATCTGTAGATTGCTTTGGGAAGTAGAGACATTTTGACAATGTTGATTCTTCCCAGCTGTAAGCATGGTATGTTCTTCCATTTGTTAATACTTCTGCTATTTCTTTTCTTAGAGTTTTGTAATTTTCTTTGTAGAGGTCCTTCTCCTATTTTGTTAGGTATATTTCTAGGTATTTCTTTTTTTCTTTCTTTCTTTCTTTTTTTTTTTTTGTAGTTTTTGGGTGGGGCTGGGTTTGAACCAGCCACATCTGGTATATAGGGCCAGTGCCCTACTACTTTGAGCGACCGTGCCGCCCCTTAAGTACTTCATTTTTCTTGAGGCTACTGTGAAGGGAGTTGTATCTTTGATTAGCTCTCATTTTGGTTGTTATTGGCATATACAAAGGCAACTGATTTGTGGACACTGATTTTATATCCTGAGACATTGCTGAATTTTTTTGATCACTTCCAGGAGTCTTGTGTTGAGTCTCTAAGTATAAGATCATATCATTGGCAAAGAGTGAGAGTTTGACCTCCTCTGTCCCCATTTGCATGCCGTTTATTTTCCTTCTCTTGCCTGATTGTATTGGCTAGAACTTCCAGCACTATGTTGAATAGTAGTGATGTTAGAGAACAACCTTGTCTGGTTCCAGTTCTAAGTGGAAAAGCTCTCAGTTTTACTCCATTCAGCATAATATTAGCTGTGATTTTATCACAGATGACTTCGATTGGATTCAGAAATGTGCCACCTTTGCCTATATTCTTAAGTGTTCTAATTAGAAAAGGATGCTGAATTTTATTGAATGCTTTTTCTGCATCTATTGAGAGGATCACATGGTCTTTATTTTTGCTTCTATTGATATGATGAATTATATCTATAAATGTGTGTATGTTAGACCAGCCTTGCCTCCCTGAGATGAAGCCTACTTAATCATGATGAATTATTTTCTTAATGCTTAGCTGTTATCTATTGGTTAGGATTTTATTGAGAATTTTTGCATCTGTATTCATTAGTGAAGTCAGTCTGAAGTTCTCCTTTTTAGTTAGGTCTTTTCCCTGGTTTTGGTATCAGGGTGATGTTTTCTTTGTAGAGCATACTGGGAAAGATTCCTTCCTTCTCAATTTTTTGGAATAATTTCTGCAGAATGGGTATAAGCTCTTTTTTGAAGGTCTGATAGAATTCTGGTATGAATCCATCTGGACCAGGGTATTTTTTCATTGGGAGAATTTTTACTGTTTCTTTGATCTCAGTTTTTGAAATCAGTATGTTCAAGAGATCTATTTCTTCTTGATTATGTCTAGGGAGAGGATGTAGTTCCAAGTATTGATCTATTTCCTTCACATTGTCAAATTTCTGGGCATAGAGTTTCTTATAGTAACCAGAGATGATCTCTTGTATTTCTGTGGCATCTGTTATTTCCCATTTTTCATTTTTGATTGAGGTTATTAGAGATTTTACTTTTCTGTTTCTACTTAATCTTGCCAAAGGATTAGTGATTTTAATTATTTTTTTGAAAAACCAACTTCTATTTTGTTAATTTTCTGAATGATTCATTTGTTTTTAATTGCATTTATCTCTGATTTGATTTTGGTTATTTCTTTTCTTCTGGGGTTGGAATTAGATTGTTCTTCTTTTTCCAATTCCATAAGATGGTTCATGTGTTGTTCATGTGTTTGCTTTCTGTGTTTCAAATGTAGTCATCTAATGTGATAAATTTCCCTTTAAGACTGCTTTTGCTGTATCCCACAGGTTTTGGTAACTTGTGTCTTCATTGTTGATATGTTTGAGGAATTTAACAATTTCCTTTTTTATCTTTTCTTGAACCCAACGGTCATTCAGCATAAGACTAATTTCCAGTGTCTTTGTTAGAGTTGAATTCCACCTTGATTGCCTTGTGGTCTGAGGAGATATAAGGTATAATTTTTATTTTAATTTTGCTGAGGTTTGATTTGTGTCCTAGGATATCAATTTTGTACTTACTATGGGCTAGAGAAAAATATGTATATTCTTTAGTTTGGGGATGGTATGTTCTGTATATGTCTATTAATCCCCTTGTTTTAGGATAATATTTAAGTCCTTTGTATCTTTGTTTATTTTCTGTTTAGAGGATCTGTCCAGTTCTGTCAGAGGATTGTTAAAGTTCCCAACTATTATAGTTTTATGGGATATCATATTGCTCAGACCCATCAAAGTCTGGTTCACAAATCTAAGAGCATTTAAGTTAGGTGTATAAATATTTAAAATTGAATTTTTTTTGTTGTATTTTTTCCTTTGACTGGTATAACGTGTTCATCTTTGTCTTTCTTAACTTTAATTGCTTTAAATCTGCTCATACCTGAAAATAATATTGCAACCTCTCCTTTCTTCTGATTTGCATTCAGGTTTGGGAACTCTAACCCTAACCCTTTCTATCCCCTAACCCTGAGTTTTGATTTGTCCTTCAAATCTAGGTTTGTTTCCTGGAGAAAGAATATGGATGGCTTGTGCTTGTTTGTTCAATCTTTGAGGCTGTGCTTTTTCTGTGGTGACATTGACATTTATTGAGAGAATTGATAAGTGTGGTGGAGTTCTATTTATCTTATTTTGTGAAAGTCCATTGTGTAGTTTTTTCCTTTGCACCATTGTGAAAGCTAAGTTTTGACCTTTGGCTTCTTGGTATTTACTTTACTGGCGGTCCATTGTGATGGTCAGTATTGAGAATAGGGCTAAGTATTTCTTTTAGAGCCGGTCTTGTTTTGGTGAATTTCCTCAGTGCTTGTATATCCACAAAAGATTTGATTTCTACATCACTTTTGAAGCTTAGTTTAACAGGATACAGAATTCTGGTCTGAATATTGTTTTGTTTAAGGAAGGTGGATGACCATGCTCTTCAGGCTTGGAAGGTTTCAGTTGAAAAGCCTACTGTCATCCTAATGGCTATGCCTCTGTGGGTCAGTTGGCACTTACTCCGGTCTGCTTGTGGAATTTTTTCTTTCATTTTGAGTTTGGAAAGGTTCATTACAATGTGTCTTGCAGAGGCTCTGTATGAGTTGAAGTGACCTGGGATTCGATATCCATCTTAAAGGAATGTGTCTTGGTCTTTAGGAAAACATGGAAAGTTTTCATTTATGACAGTCTCCAGTATGACCTCCATTCTTTTGGGACAATCTTCTTCCTCTTCAGGAATCCCTATTATTTGAATGTTTGAACACTTCATGGAGTCGCATAGTTCTCAAGCATCTGTTCTGCTTTCTCTCTCTTCTTTTCTACCTCTTTAACTACCTGGGTTATCTTGAAAACTTTATCCTCTAGCTCTCAGGTTCTTTCTTCTCCATGGTCTAATCTATTTTTGATACTTTCTATCACATCTTTCTTTACATTTCCTGATTCTCTCCTTCATTTCCTTAAGTTCCACCATATCCTTTCTATATTCTACATATCTCTCATCTGACTTTTGGTTCTGTCTTTACATTTTCTTGTCCATTCCTTTTACTGTCTTTATTATCCATATTTTAGATTACCTTCTGTCAAGTCCATTAGTTCTTTATAGGTGGAATCTTATGCAATAGCTGCCTCATAGTCTCTTGGGGGAGTTCCTCTGTTTTGGTTTTTCATGTTGCCTGAATTTTTCTTTTGGTTCCACTTCATGTGTTCTTTCTTCTTGTCCATCTCCTTGTCCTTCTTTTGCATTCTCACTGCCTCCTTTGCTTCAAATTACCTTGTCTCAGAGCTTAGGTCTTGAAGTGGCCTCAGCCTGAGCCAAGGCAAACTTTTCCTCATGGCCAAATAAACAGAACTCCTTGATTTTGATGACAATATGTTGCCCCGACACCGGGGGATACTGTGGATTTTTTAGGAGACAGAGAGCAAAGCCAGCAACCTCTGTGGTGCATATTCCAAACTAAGTTGCCTTCAGTGATTGCCTGATTGTTTCCTCAACATTCAGACCCTGCTAGGTTGAGATCTTAAAGCTCACAAGAATCCTTCAGTGGCAGGCCTCATAGTGCCTCCTGACTCCAGTTTTCATGGAGTGCAGGAGTCCTTCAACCTGTCCCAAGAGTGGAGTTCTGATCCAAGCAGGTGGAATTAAGACGGTCATGCTTTAGGCTTCCTCCTAATAATACCTTCTCATGACCTCCTACAATGGCAGCCCCTTCGCTGCCCAGACCTTCTCAGTATGGCTGCCTTGTTAGCCACCAAACCTGGCAAGTTCACTCCAACTGGCATTCAAATTTGGTTGCTGTATACTGTTTGAGTCCATCCACTCTTCCAAGCTTTCTACTCAATGCACAGCTTCTCTCAACGACTGAAACCCGCAGAAAGGCTTTCTCCCATCTTGGATTTCTGTGGAATCTGCTGAATTAGGCAAGGGATTGTGACTAGCCAATCCCAGCTGGTCACAATACCTTGCCTAACTCAGCAGACTTCCACTACTCTGTATCTAGCTCATCATCTCCTTGCTGTGTTCCCTGAACTATGTCTCTGGGTAAGGTCCTCATTCCAGGTATGGTTATGTTCTCTCTTTTTCCCCACTTGTTTTAGGAGAGCTCAGTTGAATAATCCTGTTCCATCATATTGCTTTGCCCTCCAAAAAACAAGTTTTTGATTTGTTGGGGTTTTTGTTGTTTTAATTTCACTTGTTTCTGTTCTTATATTTATTGTTTCCTTTCCTCTACTAATTTTTGGTTTGGTTTGCTCATACTTTTCTGGTACTTTGAGATACATTGTTAGGTTGTTTTTTTGAAGCTTTCCTACTTTTTTGATGTAGTCACTATGAATTTTCCTCTTATTACTGATTTTCCTTCATCCTATTGGTTTTGTTTTGAGGAATTTTAAAATTTTCTTCTTAATCTCTTCATTGACAAACTTGTCATTCAAGAACATATTGTTAAATTTCCCTGAGTTAGTATAGTTTGCAATGTTCCTCCTGTGTTTGATTTCTAATTTTATTCCATTGTGATCAGAGAAAATGCTTGATATGATTTCAAATTGTTTAATATTTTAAGAGTTGTTTCATCACATAACATGTGGTCTATACTTGAGAATGATCCATGCACAGAGAAGAAAGTATATTCTGCCACTGTTGTATTAAAAACTCTGTAAATATCTATAAGGTGTATTTGGTCTATAGTGCAGAGTAAGTCCAATATTTCTTTGTTGATTTTCTGTATGGATTATCTGTCCAATGCAGAGAGTGGCGTATTGAGGTCTCCAACAGTCATTGTAGTGGGGTATATCTCTCTCTTTTTTTAAATGATAGAATCTCAGTCCATTGCCCCAGTTAGAGTGGAATGGCATTGTCATAGCTCACTGTAACCTCATACTTCTGGGCTCAAGCAAGCCATCTGCTTTAGCCTCCCAAGTAGCTATGACTACAGGCACCCACCACTATGCCAAGCATTTTTTTCTATTTTTAGTAGGGACCTCACTCTTCTTCAGTGTAGTCTCAAACTTCTGAGCTCAAGGGATCCTCCCACCTCGGGCTACCAGTGTGCTAGGATTACAGCCAGTAGCCACTGCACCTGGCCTTTTTAGATCTTCTTTAACTTCTTTCAGCAATACTTTGTTATATAATTTTCAGCAAATAGCCATCTTTGGTCAAATCACTAAGTATTTATGTTGTTGACAATGTTGTAAATAGTATATGTAAATACTATTGTAAATGGTATATTTTAAAATGAAACTTTCAATTGTTGCTGTGTATACAAATGGAATTTATCTTTGTATACTGATCTTGTATCTTGTGATCTTGCTAATCTTACTTTATAGCTCTGGTATTTGTTTGTATAATTCTTCAGATTTTCCACATGACCAGTTAGGCCATCTGCAAATAAAGACCACTTTACTCTTTCATTTTCATTTTGTGTGCTTTTAATTTCTTTTTCTTCCTTTATCAGATTGGCAGAACATCCAGTACAATGTTGGGAAGTAGTGAGAGCAGAGATCCTTACCTTATTCCTGATTTTAGGAGAAAACATTTAATCTTATCTCCACATATGTTAAAATCCCATAATACCTTTTTTTTGTTTTAGATAGCTACTATCTTATTTAAAATATTTAAAATCAGATAAACGTCTTTTAGATCTACCACTTACATTTTTCTTCATTCCTTTGAGTCAATCTAAATTTTCATATGATATTATTTTTATTTAGCCTGAGACGTTAACATTTCTGTAATAGATGTTTGCAAACAAAAAATTATTTAAACTTTGTTTTTCCCAAGTCTTTATTTTTCTCTGCAGTTTTGATAGATGAGTATCCTGAGTATAAACTCCTAGGTTGATAGTGTTTTATTGTAGTATTGTAAGCCTGTCTGTCCATTGTCTTTTGGTGTACATACTTTCTGGGAAGTCTGTTGACATTCTTATTTGTGTTCCTCAAATGTCTTTTTTCTTTGGCTGCTTTTAAAGTCCTCTGTTATATCACTATTTTTTGGCATTTTCATTATGCTTTGCCTTGGCATGGTTTTCTATGACTATTGTGCCCAAAGCTTGTTGAGATCTTTGGATTTGTGGATTTACAATTTTCATAAAATTTAAAAGTTTTGGGCAATTATTTTTTTAAATTTTTTTTCTTTCTCAATTCCTACTCCTTTGTTTCCTTTGGAACACTAATGAAATGTATGCTAGATGGTATGCACTTTTTAATTATTTTTTCTCTATACTTTATTGAGAATAGTTTTTATCACTATGTTTGCAAATTCATTACTTTTTTTGCAGTGTTTTATCTGCTCCTAATCCTATCCTGTGTGTTTATCAATATATAAAGTTCATATATAAGGAATATATAAAGTTCATATATAAAGTTCCCTAGAAGTTCATTTGATTTGTTTCTATATTTTCCACACTTATGGTTTTCCTTATGTCCTTGAATATATGGATATATATGTGTATATGTGTATATATTCAATAGAGTTTTGAAGTTCTCTGTAAGAATTAAGTTATTTCTGTTGTTTCTGAGTTAAGTTCTATTTGTTGAATTTCACCCTAATTATAGATGATATTTTTTGCATTTTTCTGCATGCATGTAATTTTTTATTGGATTCCAGTCATTATAAATTTTTTGTTCATTAGTTCTGGGCTTTGTTGTGTATCTTTAAAGCACTTTGGATTTGTTCTGCATGTAGTTAAGTGCATATCTGTTATATCATTTCCAGTCTTGTTTTTAAGTTTTATTAGGGCATGTCCAAAGCAGTCTTTACTCTATTGGTCATTTAGCTTCACCATTAAACCACCCTTCTGAGGATTGTATTCTATGAGATCTCTCAATTGTGTTTATTTTGAATTTGAATATAGATAGATTCTATCTAATCATTTGTGAGCTGTGGAAATTATTTGGCCTATTGCTTTCCACTCTGCATATGTACAGATTATTTTTCTGTCAAAGACTTGAGGGCATTCTTTTGGGTGCTCTGGAGCTCTCTCTGCAACTCTACCTACCCTCTTCTGCAAATTCTAGTCAACTTGTCCTCTCTATTTTTGTTTCTTCAACCCAGTGAGAAAATGACAACTGGATTCCCCCATTTATGTTCTCCTGCCCTGTACTACAGCCAAGAATCTCTCTTCAGACAGCAATCTTGATTAATTTTAAGGGTCACCTCATTTGTTACCTTTATTTCACACATCGTAGTCCTACATTATCTGCTATCCAGTGTTTGAATTCCATGGTCTCATGTGTTTTGTCTGATTTTCAGTTGTTTACAGAGACATGAAATTTCCCATAGCAGTTAATCCTTCATCAACAGAAGAAAAAGTCTTAGACTTAACAAAGAGAGCAACTGATGCACAAATATGTCTTTTATTTTAGAAAGACATATAATACTGGCTAAGTGAAATTATCACTAAATTTCTCAACCTTTCCCCTATCCCATTGTTTCCTTTATCCTATATCAGCCCTCTCTATAGAAGTAACTGCTGTTACCTGTTCAGTGTTTGTTTATTTTTCTGAACTCATTCAATAAATTTATAAATTTCTATGTATATATAAGAATACCTATGGCTTTATATTTTTGATATTCAAACACTTTTACATAAATGAAATTTGTACAACTTGTTTTAACTTAGTGTACATCTTAGATATATAGCTATATGGGTTTAAATAATTATACCTTATTCTTTTAAACTGTTGAATAAGTATGGATATGAATATATGGATGTACTATATAGTATACAATATATTCATATGAATGTATTTTTATTTATTCAAGAATTTCCTCTCTTTTAGCTTTCTATTTTTCTGACCAATATATACTTATGGATCATTAAAGACCCTGATTAGCAAAAAAAAAAAAAAAAACTTATGACCAAAGTTATACATGTAGAATGATGTTTAGATATGTCAATTTAGATAATAATAATAATTAAGCAAACATTGCCTTCATCTAGGATATAAAATGAAACATTGCTAATTTTCTAGAAATTTCCTTTGTGTTCCTTTCCTACATAACTCCTCTCTATCCTCAAACATAACTACATACTATTCTACTGTGATAATCATTTCCCTTGTTTACTTTTTATTGTTACTACTAATATATGCATCATTAGATTGCATTGCATTTCCTTTTCTTTTTGAACTTAATAAAAATGGAATGTTACTGTAAATATTCTTTTATCACTTGCTTCTTTCTCTCAGTTATGTTTGTGAAATTCATTGACACATGTTATTGATGTGTACTTAGTTTTACTGTGGTGTATTATTTCACTCTATAAATACACCACAATTTGTTTTTTCCATTCCACTGTTGATGTACTTTTGTGTTGTGTCCAGTTTTAGGCAATGCTTCTATGGACAACTAGCACAAAGCTTCTGGGGCAAGAGTTTCTATGATGTATACATCTAGAATTGCTTGATAATAATGAATGCATGTATTAAACTTTTCCAGTTAGTGCCATTTCCCCCCCAAATAGTTATACAAATATGTACCTCCATCAACAGTTAATGAACTTTGACACTACATCCATATTTTCACCAGCACTTGGTATTGTCAAACATAATTTTTTTAATATTTGGTGCAAGCATAAGGATAGTTCAGTGTGTTTTTAATTTGCATTTCTTTGATTACTAGTGAGGTTAAACACATTTTCATGTTTATTGACTATTTAAGTTTTCTCTTAAAGTTCAAATCTTTTGACTATTTTTTTCTTTCTTTTTCTTTTCTTCTTCCTTCCTCCTTCCTTTCACTAGTTCCTTTTCTTTGTCTGTCTTTGTTAATTCAGCAATTTGTAGGAATTATGCTATAATTTAGATCACCATTCTTTTTATTAATTATATGAGTTGCAAATATTTTCTACCCATTAGAGCTTATGGTGTCTCTGATGGACAAAACTTCTTAATTTTTATATGGTTAAATTTATTTGTTATTTACTATGGAGTTTGATTTTTGTGTCTTTTAAAAAAACTTCTCCTACACGCTAAGAACATATTACCTAAAATCTTATTTATTTGTGTTTCATATATAAATGTTTAGGATTAAACACCTGGAATTGATTTCTATGTAAATATAAGAAAAGGTAAATTTTAATTTTTCTCTAGAATAAAAATTATCCTAGCACAGTTTGTTTTGTTGAAATTTTGTTCTACGCTATAGTTCTATCTCTAGCTTGATAATACACCAGTTATCTTGGTGGGTATTGTTTAGATTCTAGGCTATTTTGTTTTATTTTCTATTTTTTCCTTTCTGACCCTATACCATACTGATTTAATCATAGTAACTTTATAACAAGTTTTAATAATTACTAGGACAAGGCCTCCCAGTTTTCTTATTCATGTTTATCTTGGCCAAGATTAGCCAATACTTAATATTTCCATATGCATTTTAGAATCAGCTCTCAAGTTTAAAACATACTCAAATGCACACATATACACAAGCATTCTTTTTCCTTTCTCTCTCATACTTTCCTCTCTCACACACACACACAAACTGTTGATATCCATTCTATTGATATTTATTCTAACATAACTTTCATATTTTAATATCAAAGTTATATTAGATTTCTGGTCTTTACTCAGGATTCTATTGAATCAAAAGATAAATTTGGGGAGAATATACATCTTTATTATGCTAAGTCTTCTTCTAATAAAATATAGCCTATATTTCTATTTATTTCCATTACTAGTATCTTTTAAAGCAGTTTTATTATTTTCTCCATAGAGATATTTTATTCTCTTGTTAGATTTATTCTTGGATAAAAATTTCACTTTCTAGGTAATTATTGCTGGCATATAAAATATAGTAGCTTTTATATGTAATTTACATTAAATATTCTTGGTAAACTCCCTTCTAATTATTTATCTGAATGATGGTTTTTTTCCCTTTCTTTATGCCTTTATACTATTTATTTCTTTACTGCACTGTCCAGGACATATAGTACATTGTTGAATAAAACTGGTGATATTTTTGTCTTTTATCTATAATTTCAAAGGAATTATGTCAACATTTCACTCTTAAGAATGAGACTTAATATACATATCATACATTTTATGATTATATATTTGTGTAATTTTGAAATTATTGCTTTCAAAAATATGTTGAAGAAAATTCCACTTTCCTTCTATTTTACTACAATTTTTGTTTTGATTCACTGAAGGGTTTCCAACTCCATCAAGTGCTTTTATACGCAGTTATTGTGATAACCATATGATTTTTCTCTTTTAAAGTCTTAATTTGGTGGATTATGCTAACTTTCTAATGTTAAAGCAAACTAAGTCATGACGTATTATCCTTTGTATATCTTATTTTATTTTATTTTCCAATAGTTTGTTTAGTGATGCCTATAATGTTATTTTCTTGTTATTTTCTTTCATATTTTCATATCAAAGTTATGTTTGACTTCTGGTCTTTGCTCAGGATATAGAAAGCATATGAAAAGGCAAGAACATCTTCAAAAGAAAATAAGCATTAGATATAAAATCAGAGATGACTACAAATGTTCGATTTGCCTGACAGGGATTTAAAATAAGTTTAAGTAATATTTTAAAGGTTCTGCTAGAAAAGGCGGACAGCATACAAGATGATAGGAATAATTTAACAGGGAGATGGAGATTATAAAAACATCAAAGGGAAATACTAGAAATGAAGAATATAGTAAGAGAGATGAACAATACCTATGACAGGCTCATTAATAGATTTGACACAACTGAAGGAAAAAAATCAGGGAATTTAAAGCAATCTCTATAGAAATTACCCAGAATAAAACACGAATTTGTGAAAACAAAACCAAACCCAGAGCAGACTATCCAAGAATTCTGAGCTAAGATCAAACATTCTAACATATCTATATGTGGATTTCTAGAATCAAAAGAAGAGGGGAGGGGTGGAAGAGAAATAAAGAAGAGGAGGAGAGGGGGAGTGGAGAGAAGGAGGAGAAAGGGAATGAGGAGAAGGGGGAGGAAGAGAAGGAGGAGAAATGGGAAAAGGGGAAGGTGGAGAAATGGGAGAGAAGAAGAAAAAGGGAGAAGAGGGAGAAGGAGAAAGCAGAAGCAGGAAGGGGATGAAGGAAGATGTAGAAAGGGAAGAACAAAAGGGAAGGAAGAAGGTAAAAAGAAGAAATATTTGAAGAAATAAAGATTTAGCTTTGTAGACCAAGTCAAGGAGTGTTATAAACTGTGTTCCCTCCTAATTTATGCACTGATGTTCTATCCCTCTACCTCATAATTACATATTTGGAGATAGAGCCTTTCAAGAATTAAGTTAAAATGAGGCTGTTAGGGTGGGCCTAATCTAATCTGAATAGTGTCCTTATATCCTTATAAGGAGAAGATTTAGGATATCCAAATAGAAACAGGGCACATGTGTGGAGAGAAAAAACATATGTGAAGAGATGAGAAGGAAGCCATTTATCTTCACACCAAGCAGAGAGGCTGCTTTTTTTTTTTTGTTTGTTTGAGAAACCATTCTGCTGGTATTTTGATCTCAGATTTCTAGCTTTTACAACAATGTAAACAAAAAATCCTTTTGTTCTTCTCTTGCTAATATGTTTGAGTTCTCTGTGGATTCTGGTTATCAAACCTTTGTCAGAGACATAAACTGCAACTATCTTCTCCCATTCTGAGGGCTGTCTGCTTGCTTTACATACTATGTTCTTGGCTGTGCGGAAGCTTTTTAGTTTGGTCAGGTCCCAGTAATGTATTTTTCGTGTTGCTTCAATTGCCCAGGGGTTCTACCTCTTAAAATATTCTCCCATACAGATTTCTTTGAGTGTTTTCCCTGCACTCTCTTCTAGTATTTTTGTGGTTTCATGTCTTAAGTTTAAATCTTTTACCCAGTGAGAATCTATTTTTGTTAAAGGTGAAAGGTATGGGTCCAGTTTCAGTCTTCTACAGGTGGCCAGTCAGTTCGCCCAGCACCATTTGTTGAATAGGAAATATTTCCCCCACTGAATGTTTTTGATAGGCTTATCAAAGATCAAATGATGATAAGTAGCTAGGTACTTCTCTTGGTTATCTATCTGTTCTATATATGTACCTCTTTGTTTTTGTGCCAGTACCATGCTGTTTTGATCACTATAGATTTAAAGTATTGTCTGAAGTCTGGTAGTGTGATTCCTCCTGATTTTTTTTTATTTTTGAGTAATGTCTTGGTTAATCAATGTTTTTTTCTGATTGCATATAAAATGAAGTATTAGTTTTTCTAGATCTTTAAAGTATGACAGTGGTGCTTTAATAGGGATTGCATTAAAATTGTATATTGCTTTGCGTAGTATAGACATTTTAACAATGTTGATTCTTCCCAGCCATGAGCATGGTATGTTTTTCCATTTGTTTACCTCTTCAGCTATTTCTTTTCTCAGAGTTTTCATAGTTCTCTTTATAGAGATCTTTCACATCCTTGGTCAGGTAAACTCCCAACTATTTCATCTTCTTTGCTCCTATTGTAAAAGGAACAGAGTCCTTGACTTTTTTCATCTTGACTATAGTGATCTCATCTCATTGTGGGCAAGAGATTTGAATAGAAAATTCTCTGAAGAAAACAGGTGTATGGCTTTTAGTCACATGAAAAAAATTTTATCATCCTTAATCATCAGAGAAATGCAAACCAAAACCACCTTAAGATATCATCTAACTCCAGTAAGATTAGCCCACATCACAAAATCCCAAAACTGTAGGTATTGGCATGGATGTGGAGAAAAGGGAACACTTCTGCACTGCTGGTGGGAATGCAAACTAATACATTCCTTTTGGAAAGAAGTTTGAAGATCACATAGGGATCTAAAAATAGACCTGCCATTCTATCCTGCAATTCCTCTACTAGGAATATATCCAGAAGACCAAAAATCACTTTATAACAAAGATATTTGTACCAGAATGTTTATTGCAGCCCAATTCATAATTGCTAAGTCATGGAAGAGGCCCAAGGGCCCAATGACCCATGAGTGGATTAATAAATTGTGGTATCTGTAAAAATGTTTTATGTTTATATGGATGGAGCATATTCTTCTTCTTCTTTTTATTTTTATAGCACAATTTTCCCTTCAAATTCACATTTTATATCACAGATGTGAAGATGCTTTTTTCGTTTTATGGTTCTCAGTAAATGCCTTGGTTATTTTTTAATTTATTTTTATTTGTTTATTTTTTTTTATTAAACCATAGCTGTGTACATTAGTGCAAGGGATACAATGTGCTGGTTTCATATACAATCTGAAATGTTTTCATCAAACTGTTTAACAATCCCTTCATGGTATTTTCTTAGTTATTGTATGAAGACATTTGTATTCTGCATTTAGTAAGTTTCACCTGTACCTTTCTAAGATGCAGCATAGGTGTGGCCCCACCAATTACCCTCCCTCTACCGCAACCTACAGCCTACCCTCCCTTCCCATATTCTTGTGCTAAAGTTGGGTTATAGTCTTCATATGAAACCTTTAAATTAGCTTCATAGTAGGGCTGAGTACATTGAATAATTTTTCTTCCATTCTTGAGATACTTTGCTAAGAAGAATATGTTCCAGCTTCATCCATGTAAACATTAAAGAGGTAAAGTCTCCATCTTTCTTTAAAGCTGCATAGTATTCCATGCTATACATGTACCACAATTTATTAATCCATTCACGGATCGATGGGCACTGGGCTTCTTCCATGACTTAGCAATTATGAATTGGGCTGCAATAAACATTCTGGTATAGATGTCTTTATTATAATGTGAGTTTTGGTCCTCTGGGTATATACCTAGTAAAGGAATTATAGGGTCGAATGGAACGTCTATTTTTAGATCTCTAAGTACTCTCCAAACATCCTTCCAAAAGGAACATATTAGTGTGCATTCCCAGCAGTGTAGAAGTATTCCCTTTTCTCCACATCCACGCCAACATCTCTGGTTTGGGGATTTTGTGATGTGGGTTAATCTTACTGGAGTTAGGTGATATCTCAAAGTAGTTTTGATTTGCATTTCTCTGATGATTAAGGATGGTGAGCATTTTTTCATGTGTCTATAGGCCATGCACCTGTCACTTTGGAGAAGTTTCTCTTCAGGTTCCTTGCCCACCCTGAGATGGGATCACTTTTCTTTTCTTGCTAATACTTGGAGTTCTCTGTGTATTCTAGTTATTAAACCTTTGTCAGAGGCATAACTTGCAACTGTTTTCTCCCATTCTGAGGGCTGTCTGCTTGCTATACTTACTATGTTCTTGGCTGTACAGAAGCTTTTTAGTTTAATCAGGTCCCAGTAGTGTATTTTTGATACTGCTTCAATTACCTGGGGAGTCCTCCTCATAAAATATTCACTCAAGTCAATTTCTTCGAGTTTCCCCTGCACTTTCTTTTCATATTTTGATAGTTTCATGTCTTGAGTTTAAATCTTTAATCCAGTGAGAGTCTACCTTAGTTAATGGTGAGAGGCGTGGATCCAGTTTTAGTCTTCTACATGTTGCCAACCAGTTCACCCAGCACCATTTGTTAAATAGGGAGTCTTTTCCCCACTGAATGTTTTTAATTGGCTTGTCAAAGAGCAAATAATGGTAAGTAGCTGGATTCATCTCTTGGTTCTCTATTCTGTTCCAAACATCTACCTCTCTGTTTTTGTGCCAGTACCATGGTGTTTTGATCACTATCAATTTATAGTAGAGTCTCAGGTCCGGTAGCATGATTCCTCCTGCTTTGTTTTTATTTCTAAGTAATGCCTTGGCTATTTGAGGTTTTTTCCCTATTCCATATAAAATAAAGTATTATTTTTTTGAGATCTTTAAAATATGACAATGGAGCTTTGATAGGAATTGCATTAAAATTATATATTGTTTTGGGTAATATAGACATTTTAACAATGTTGATTCTTCCCAGCCATGAGCATGGTATATTTTTCCATTTATTAACATTTTAGGCTATTTCTTTTCTTAAAATTTCATAGTTATCTTTATAGAGATTTTTCACATTCTTCGTTAGGTAAACTCCCAAATATTTCATCTTCTTTGGCACTACTGTGAAAGGAATAGAGTCCTTGCCTATTTTTTCAGCTTGGCTATTGTTGGTATATATAAAGGCTACAGATTTATGGGTGTTGATTTTGTAGCCTGAGACATTACTATATTCCTCGATCACTTCTAAAAGTTTTGTAGTAGAATCCCTGGTGTTTTCCAGATATATAATCATGTCATCTGCGAAGAGTGGAAGTTTGATCTTTTCTGACCCTATGTGGATACCCTTGATCGCCTTTTCTTCCCTGATTGCAATAGCTAAAACTTCCATTACGATGTTGAAGAGCACTGGAGACAATGGGCAATCTTGCCTGGTTCCTGATCTAAGTGGAAACGGTTTCAATTGAACTCCATTCAATACGATATTGGCTGTGGGTTTCCTCTAGATGGCCTCTATCAGTTTATGAAATGTCTCTTCTATACCAGTTTTTTAAGTGTTCTGATCATGAAGGGATGCTGGATATCGTCAAAAGCTTTTTCTGCACCAATTAAGAGAATCATATGGTCTTTATTTTTTAATTTGTTATTTTGCTGAATTACATTTATAGATTTACGTATATTGAACCAGCCTTGAGACCCTGGGATAAAAAACACTAGGTCATGTGTATAATTTGCTTGATGTGTTGTTGGATTCTGTTTGTTAGTATCTTGTTAAATATTTTTACATCAATATGCATTAGTAATATTGGTCTATAGTTTTCTTGTTCAGTCTCACCCTGTTTTAGGGATCAAGGTGATATTTGCTTCATAGAATGTGTTGGGTAATATTCCTTTTTTTTGGTATATTTTGGAAGAAGTTTAGTAATATAGGTACTAGTTCTTCTTTAAAGGTTTGGTAGAATTCTGATGTGAAGCCATCTGGTCCTGGACTTTTCTTTTTAGGGGGATTTTGTATAGTTGATGCTATTTCAGAAGTTGATTAAGGCCTGTTCAACGTTTCTACTACATTCTGGCTAAGTCTTGGTAGGTAGCGTGTTTCCAAGTATTGGTCAATTTCCTTCAGATTTTCATATTTCTGAGAGTAAAGTTTCTTGTAATATTCATTAAGGATTTTTTGAATTTCTGAGGGGGTCTGTTGTTATTTTGTCTTTACTATTTCTGATTGATGAAATTAGAGATTTTACTCCTTTTTTCCTGGCTTGGTTAGCCAAAGGTTTATCTATTTTATTGACCTTTTAAAAAACCTACTTTTTGATTTATTGATCTGTTGTATAATCCTTTCGTTTTCAATTTCATTTAATTCTGCTCTAATTTTAGTTATTTCTTTTCTTCTGCTCGGTTTGGGGTTGGAATGTTCTTCCTTCTCCAGTTGCTTAAGATAACCAATTAAGTGGTTAACTTCCTTTCTTTCCATTTTTTTGAGGAAGGCTTGCAGTACTATAAATTTCCCTCTTAGAACTGCCTTTGCAGTATCCCAGAGATTCTGATAATTTGTGTCTTCATTGTCATTTTGTTCCCAAAATTTGGGAATTTCCTTTTTAACCTCGTCTATGACCCAGCTAACCTTTAGCATAAGGTTTTTTTGTATGAGTATGCAGATTCCTGTTGTTATTGAGTTCACCTTTTATTCTATGATGGTTGGAGAAGATGCAAGGAATACTTTCTATTCTTTTAAATTTGCTGAGGTTAGACTTGTGACCTAAGATGTGAACGATTTTGGAGTATATTTCATGGGGTGCTGAGAAGAATGTGTATTCAATTTTATTAGGATGAAATAAATGTTCTGTAGATGTCTGTTAAATCCAGTTGTTGAATGTTTAAGTTTAAATCTAAAATTTCTTTAGTTAGCTTCTTTTTGGAGGATCTATCCAACACTGCTAAAGGAGTATTAAAATCTCCAACTACTATGGAGCTGGAGGAAATTAAGTTGCTCATGTCTATTAGAGTTTTTCTTATAAATTGAGGCACATTCTGGTTGGGTGCATAAATATTAATAATTGAAATCTCATCATATTGAGTAGCACCTTTGACAAATATGAAATGTCCATCTTTATCCTTCTTTACTTTGGTTGATTTAAAGCCTATTGTATCTGCAAATAAGATTGCAACACCTGCTTTTTTCTGTTTTCCATTTGCCTGGAATA
>CAUYON010147874.1:0-12198 GCA_963573935.1 Arctocebus calabarensis | reverse complement strand
TTCAAATTTTGCGAAAGGTCAAATCTCCTGTCTGGCTGTTAGTTGTGAGGAATGGGTGATGAAGGAACCCAGGCCTGTGTACCTAGGTACGTGTGACAGGCATGGTGGATGCTGTTTTCTTTTTGGGGGGACAGAGTCTTACTCTGTTGCCTGGGGTAGAGTGCTGTGGCATCACAGCTCACAGCAACCTCAAACTCCCGGCCTCAAGCCATCCTCCTGCTTCAGCCTCCCGAGTAACTGGGACTACAGGCATGCACCATAACACCTAGCTCATTTTTCTATTTTTAGTAGAGATGCTATTGCTCCTAGCTGGTCTCGAACTCCTAAGCTCAAGCAATCTACCCACCTCAGCCTCCCAGAGTCCTGGCATCCTGTTTTCTTAAGCCTTGGAGACTACCAATACAACTGTCTCTGAGCTGGAGTCAAATTGCTTCAAAGTAAATGAGCTGAATTGGAAAATAATATTAGACTTCCATTATGGGTGTTCCAGCAATGCTGAATTCAAGACAAGGATTGTTTCTGTGTCTGTGTGTGTGTGGATAGAAAGGGAAACCTTACAAATATTTTCAGAGTATATTCTCTTTTTCTCTGCCAAGCATCAGCTTCTAGCATTTTGCCAATTTTTTAAAGAAGACTTCAACCTGGCTAGCCAAGTAATTCATTATATGGAAAGAAAGAAAGAAAAAAAAAACACACACAAAAACTTCACAAAAAATCAAAAACAAAACCGCAGTGCCTTGAACGCCATGCTATTTATTTTCTTGATTCTATGACATTCAAGACCAGTGAATTAAAACTGTGCACTGGGTTCTTCTGATCTGAACTGACATTGTCAAAGGTGCTCGGTGAATTGATGGCTGAAGGTCACCATATTTTTCCTTATCAAGGAAAAAACCGGCTGCGTCAAACTTTCAAAATTTGATCGCTCTGAATGATGCTTGGCATACTCGGCAGACATGACTGAAATAGTTTTGCAAACACAGAACTTAAAACATAAATACCAACCCCATTGCTTGTCAGGACACACACCGGTAGTGGTAGTCCAGGCCCGGCGCCGGCTGCAGAGGCACGGAGCTGAGAGACCCAGCCGCTGTTCATTTTCCCTTCTTAATGAAGTGCTTACGGGGCCAGTTTCCTGGAAGCTCTTTCCAGGAGTGTCACATTTTTTTCTGTGGGTCTGCCTGCAGCCTGAGCTCATGAGACACTTCCTGGAAGCCTCTGTTGGAAGCTTACACGGCTCTCGTTACTTGCAGGCATTCAGACTTTGCCAGCTCCTCTGGTTGAAGGAATTGCCTGCGACAGAAGCGTGTGGGGGAGCTCTTTCCCCAGAGTAGTCGCTGACGTGATTGACACTCCCTGGGTACGGGCACTGTTCCAACAGCGTCACTCTTGTTGCCCATCATGTCCTCATAACAACCTTGAGAGGTGCCCACGAGGGGTTATTATTCCCATTGTACAGATAAGAAAACCGAGGCCCAGAGACGTCAAGTAACTTGCCCAGAGTGACACAGCTGCTAAGTGGTAGAGTCCAGGTTTGGACCCAGGCATCCTGGCAGCTCCTCCCTATCCATTACATTATGATTCCATTTCTACTTCTCGCACGCGTACTGAGCAGCGAGGTGTCCTGAGCCTCTGGACATGAAAATAAGCAGAGAGGGCCAGCTCTGTGACAAGAGCGACTTACGGTTTTTTCAGGATCCAGAAAGTTCCCGGCCAGCAAGGGGACTGGAGACACACATTGATATCACAGCATCAAAGTAAAAAACATGTAATTTGCAACATCAAAATAAAGCCATCTGAAAGCACCGATTTTCACATGAGAAGGGTAGACACGGATTTCCACGTGAAGGCAGAGATTTCTCCCGGGCCCTGTTGTGGCTGCCTCTTCCCTGGTGTTCCTAGTTCTGCTCTGGCCTATCTGCCTGGTCAGAGGGGTCCCACCGACACCCAGGTCAGATAATAATCGTCCCCTGCTCCTGTCTCTCTCAAAGTCAAAGCCCAAGTCCACCCCACACTCCCTCTCTGACCGCATCTCCTCCCTTCTCGTGTATGTTCAGTTCTCTCCAAACACACTAGGCATCAGGAATACTCCCACCCCGGGGCCTTTGCACAGGTTGTTCCTTAGGTAGCCCATGCTCCCAACATCACCTTCTAGTGAGGCCTCCTCCCATATGCTCAAGTCTTGAGACCTGCCTCTAGCCTCAAGCTCCCAACCTCCCCCACCCTCTCGCTTTTCTTTTCTACTTAGTATTTACCACCTTCTGATTTTTTTTCTTTGAGACAGAGTCTCACTGTGTCACCCTGGGTAGAGTGCTGTGGTACAGCAGCTCACAGTAACCTCAAACTTCTGGGTTCGAGTAATCCTCCTGCTTCAACCTCCTAAGCAGCTGGGACTACAGGCACCTACCGCAATGCCTGGCTAGTTTTTCTATTTTTAGCAGAGACGGGGTCTTGCTCTTGCTCGGGCTGGTCTTGAACTCCTAAGCTCAAGCAATCCACCTCTTCAGCCTCCCAGAGTGCTAAGATTACAGGCGGGAGCCACAGTGCCAGGCCACCACCCTCTAATGTTATATGTAATTCACGATTTATTATGTTTGTTGTATTGCCTGGCTCTCTCGTGGTTGGAATATAATTCTTTGAAGGCGGGATCTTTGTTTTGTTCACTGATGGATTCCGGTTCCCTAGAATAGTGCCAGGCATATAGTAGGTTCTTATTAAATATTTACCATACATGTGGCTTACATATATTATTTTATACTTATATTTATATGATTCAGTATATCTGAAATGTTTTTTAATGATTTCTTTTCATTTCAGAAATGAAATGAATGTGGGAGTATGAACAGTTAGGTTCCACAGTTTTCATTTGTAAGGTTAAAGTCCCACACCCAGGTAGAGTGCCACACCCCCACGTGATGTCCAGCAGGACTATGGTGCAGCCTCTACGGAAGGCCGTATGGAGGTTCCTGACCGAGCTAAAAGTGAACCTACCATTTGACCCTGCAATCCCTTTACTAAGAGGAAATGAAGGCATGTTATCATGTTTCATAAGGGATTTCTAAAAACCAAACAAGGGTCAAAAAGTAAAATTCACGTGTGGTTCACGTGAGTTCCCTTTCCTACCTCATGTTAGCGGCTGCAAACGCAGGCCCAGGGTAGATGGTTTGCAACAGAGACAGTGTAGAGGGCAAGAGAAGGCAGGGTCGGGGCTCTGAGCAGCAGGGGTCCCCGAGCTGGCTAACAGGGTGCCTGTCAAAGGGAGCATGTTTGGGGAAAGTGAGTTGGAGGGTCATCCAGGCTCAAGACTGCCCTGGGCCAGCTTCTGAGAGCAAGATGTCCAGAGAGGTGGGGACGGAGACGTCTGATGGTCCTTGCTGGAGTTGCCTGTGTCCCCTCTGCTTGGCGGAGGAGAGGAAGGAAGAGACATCACGTTTTCTGGCCAGGCGCAGTGGCTCACGCCTGTAATCCCAGCACTCTGGGAGGCCGCGGCGGGTGGATAGCTGGAGCTCATGAGTTCAAGACCAGCCTGAATAAAAAGCGAGACCCCCGTTTCTACTAAAAAGAGAAAAACTGAGGCAAGAGGATTGCTTGTGCCCGCGGGTTGGAGGTTGCTGTGATGCCATGGCACTCTGTCCAGAGCGACAGCTTAAGACTCTGTCTCAAAAATAAAAAGAGAGAGAGAGAGAGAACAATGATGTTTTGTGAGCCACCAAAGAGGGCAAGCCCTGCATGGAATGGACTGAGCCCAGGGATCTGGATGAAGAGGGAAGGAATGTTCTGGGTCAGGATAGACGGGAGCAGGACACACTTGGCTCTGCCACTCCCGGTGGCCCATGGTTCTCCCCCACCAAATCCTCAGAGATTGAGCTGTTTTCTGGACATGCTCATGCTCACCTCCCATCTAGACACACACACACACTCGGTGGTTTGGAAGCTCTGGACCAGCCCAGTGCTGGGGTGTCCATGTCAAGGCGATCTGACCAGTGACCGGGTGGGCACATCGGTCCCGCACACCCGGCGGTTTCCCGGATCAATGCCTCTGGTGAGCGTGACTCTTTCTGAGGAGAGCCATTGATCAGGCTCTCCAGACGGAAAACGAGTGGCCACAATTGGGACGAGTGAATATTCATTTGGAAATGTCAATAAGCTGGTGGAGATGATGCCTGCGGTGACTTGCCTGGCAGGATCGATGAGGGCCGGGGGAGAGGGGGCCGGAGGACGTCTGTTCTGTGGGCAGCAGTGAGGTCAGGTGCACTTCCCTGCGACCTCATCCCTCCGCCAGGGCTGGAGATACCGGCAAGCTGGGGCCGAGAGAGGGGTTTTCGGGCGAGTGTGGGATACCCTGGTTGGGGCCTATGTCTTCAGGTGGTCGCTCCCTGCAAGGTGGCCACAAAGCCTCTGGAGAGGCCAGGAACCCTGGCAGCTAATTGGCAGGTGCACTGTCACCTGGGTGTGGCCCGCCACTCCCCCCGGCCCCACTTAACCATCTGCAGGAGCCGCTGTCGGCACCGGGGAAAGACTCGGCTTGCTTCTCTGTGCCGACTGCTCAGTTAATGAGGGGGTCTGTGAAATTTTTAATTATGGCTTCCATACCTTGCTTAATGATTTGCACATGGCTTTTACAAGCGAGACGAGGACGATTGCACGCAGCGTCTCTCCTCAGCCCCACGTTTGACTTTAATTAAAGGCAGAACCTGAGGTCTTTGCATCACTAATGATCGTGGAAAATTAGCTTCCGATTCCCAGGGGTTGCCAGAGCAATGCGCCCTGAGGCGGAGAAGGGACGGAAGGGGGGAGTGGGGCGGGAGGTACAGATGGCAGATGGCCCTGCCGAGGCTGCCACTCCCCAGCCCCCACCCCACCCCCTGGCCACCCTCCCACCACCTTCCCCTACAGGCCAGGTGGGAAAAGGGAGGCTCATTCTCTCCTGTGCCAGGAAGCAGGCCCGACCTCGGGCAGGTGCTGGGAGGAAGCACAGCGGAGCTGGGCTGAGGGGTGGCCAGAGGCCGGTATGTCCCGGCTGTGGTTGGACTGCTCCTAGCTGGTGGCCCTGGGGAGAGGAATGGGAGGCGTGTCCTTTCCACACAGCTCTCAGGCACATAGGTACACAGTGCCACAAAGGCGTGTCTGCTCTCTCACACACAAATGCACACGCGTCCACTTAGGAGGACGAGAGAGAATGTGTGGTGGGCTAGTGGCCACCTCTGTGTCCCTTCTCTGGTGCCTCCTAGTCACAAAGCTCCAGGGGTGGGGGCAGGACCCTATAGCCACAGGCACAGGGCACTCGCTCAGTCCCAGGCAAAGGTACAGAAGATTTTATTGGCTCAGAGTCAAGAAGTTTTGTTCCCCAGTTGGGCTCAGGGCTCCCCCTGTCCCTCTGGACGCACAGGATGCCTGTAGCTTGGACTGTGGCTGTAGCCATTGACCCATGAAGGGAAGGGGAACAAAACCAGTGGCATGGGACTGCCCTCCCTGGAGCCGGGGGTGGCATCAGCCCTTCCCCAGATCAATGAGTGGACGCGGAAATAGCCACCGTCTGAGGATGAAGCCTGCCCCAGGGACAGAGGAGCGGAAGCACAGGAAGGACCTGCGTTCCCAGTGACGCTGCCCAGCCCCGCCATTCCTCCCAACTCCAGCTGGGGCTCGTCTCCAAGCCCATCCTGACTGACACAGGGTTTGTGTCAAATGCGTGGTCTGACACTGTAGTTCTTGTCCGCTATTGAACCCGGCAAGAGCTGGTTTCCTGGAAACACCCCAGCTCCCTTCCCGTCCCACTGAAGAGGCTGCCCTGTAGATCAGCGACATTCCCAGCACAGGGCCCGTGCTGGCCAGCGAGGGCTGCTGTAGCGAAGCACCACAGAGCCACTATGTTTATGTGCCATCTGGTCACAGAGCTGTGGGGACCAGCTCCTTGGCCGGGAGGCTGCTGCAGCCTCTGTTCACATCAGCCTCTCAGAGGCTTTATCTCCCCTCAGCTGATTTTGCACAAAATTTTTGGAACCAGTAAGCATTGGTTATATCCAGGGGTTACATGCCTTTCCCAAATCTAGGCTATATTTTCATGGCAGAGGTGGCAGTGGGTGGACCCCAGACCAAATCCAGCTTGGACATGACTTTTTGTGTGTGTGTGTGTAGAGACAGAGTCTCACTCTATCACCCTCGGTAGAGTGCCGTGGCGTCACACAGCTCACAGCAACCTCCAACTCCTGGGCTTAGGCGATTCTCTTGCCTCAGCCTCCCGAGTAGCTGGGACTACAGGAGCCCGCCACAATGCCCGGCTATTTTTCTGTTTTTGCAGTTCGGCTGAGGCTGGGTTTGAACCCGCCACCTTCGGTATATGGGGCCAGCTCCCTACTTGATGAGCCACAGGCGCCGCCCTGGACATGACTTTTCATCGGCTGAAGTAGGTTTTTTAAAATGTGTGTTGTTCACCAATTTGAGAATCAGGAAATTCGTAGTTAAAAATCTGGTTGAATGATCTGAAGGTCTAGGTCTGCTACCAGGGGTCACTAGATGTGTTATTAAAATTTTTTATTATAAAAATGTCATATATGGGCAGCGCCTGTGACTCAAAGGAATAGGGCGCCGGCCCCATATGCTGGAGGTGGCAGGTTCAAACCCAACCCCGGCCAAAACCTGCAAAAAAAAAAAAGTCATATGGTTATTACAGGGAATGAGCTGCTTCAAACAGATGCTCACTGAAGACCAGTGACTGGCACTTGGGTCCCGTTATAAAAATACACGTCTCCCTCGTCTTTATGCAACCACATAAAAGGTCAGGGCTGAAGTGACTCCTCAGGTGATCAGCCGATGGGCGTGAGCTTGAGAGGAAGCTGTTTTGCTTGGCAATGCTTCCAATGAACTGGGTGCTGCCTGCATCCTCCGCCCACCTGCCCCAGCCTGGTGAACAGATGCCAGGGAGCGCCATGCCCAGGGATCATACAGGGTCACAGATTTTCTGCCTGTGTCCTTGAGGCTGAATGATAGGAACACCCAGGACTCAGGATAGTAGAAAAAAGTCTGCAGGCACGGGGCAGGTGGTGGTGCTGGGAGTGTGTGGTAGAAAACAGACCCCCCTGGGTATTGTTCAAGATAAGGAAAGAAGTCAGCAAAGCCATTTGGAAAGAGGCGAGCTGTAGGTGAGCTTCCACCCTGCGGAGGGAGGACTGGGCCAGCTCAGCCTGCCCTGAGCCTCTGCCCTCCACCCCGCCACAGGTGGGCGTCTACTGCTGGGAAACCGAAGCTCAGAGGTCTAAATGGTGATGCCGAATGTCTCCTAGTGAGGACGCTCAATGCGGACCTCTCTCTTCTGTACGCTCCTCTCTCACAGTTTCCTGCGTTAGAGAAAGCCTGGGGATTCTGGAAGCCCACAGGGGTGCCCCACCTGCTTTGTTTAAGGGCCATCAGGGGATGGTGAGAGCTGAGACGGGCAGTGGGAGGTCAGCAGACTGGATCTCCAGGGACCTCATAGGTCGCACTGAGACATTTGAACTTGGGCCTTTGGGAGCCTGGTGCGCAGAGGTGGGTACTTGGCAGGCTTATTGCAGAGGAGCGGTTCTGCCTGGCAGGTGCTTCAAGAGGGGAGCTGTCCAGACCCCAAGTGCTGAATAGCAGGCTCTCGGGGACCTGGAAAAGACGGAGCCTGGGCACATATGCAGAAGGCTGAGTCAGCATTTGGATGTGGGGGAGGGGGGTAGGATGCACCCCCATCTCTGGCTTTCCAACATCCTGCCGGGAGAGAGAGGGTGACCTCAAGGAGTCAGTGGGGTCAGGGAGGCTTGCAGCATAAGATGCCAGCTGGAAGAAGACAGGTCCTGTCTGGGGCATAGCCACTCAGTAGAGCTTCCAGGTCCTCAGAGCCTCTCCTGCTGGCCTGAGAGAGACCCGTTTTTCCACAGAGCCAAGAGACTTGACTGTTGCACCCTATTCTTATCCTTTGAGCCCGCAGATTGGAAGAGACCAGCCTGTTCTGAGGGGAGCTCCACAGAGAATCACGCTGAGCTGGTGGGGGGGGGTCACGAATGTGGTGGTCACCTTGGGGCCAGCTTTAGAGACATCAGCCTGCCTCCAGAGGGTGGCCACGTCCAGGCGCCGTGCAGACCCACGGCGCACAGCTGCTGGACTCCACCCCAGCTCTGCAGAGGGGACGCAGCCTCCTCCTTTCCCCCTTCACCCCCTCTTACTAATTCCTCTTTGCTCACCACACACTGCTCAAGCTTACTCTGTGCCACATGCTGTTGGCAGCTGGGAACACAAAGGCAAGTCCCCTGGGGCCTCCTTGTGCCAGCCACAGGCAGAGGGATTCCCTGGAAGGGAACCAAACCTGCTGCCATTCTCTCCTCCTCTGGAATCCGTGAGTTGCCACTTGTGGCTTGGAAACAGCCCACCCCGCCAGGGGCCGGGACACTCCTGGTTTACTCACACACTCCCTTCTGTCCACATTATACCCCAACCTTCAATTTAGAGAAGTAAATATGCAATCTTTTCCTCCCTGTAATTTTCCCTGCTGTGGTTGTAGATGTCAGAGCAGCTGGAAAATGTGAACAGCTCAGTGCTTTCAAAACGGAAAAGGAGGCCGTCCACGCAGCCCTTGGCAAGGCCCAGCAGCTCTGCTGCCGGGAGAAGCTCTCCAGGCTATACTGTTAAGGGAACTTTTAACGCAAATAATCCACGTCCCCACGTTCCATTGGTCATGTGATAATTACCAGGATGTGTGTGTCTGTGCGTGTGCTCACACACACACACACACACAGAGGCATGCGTGTTGCCGGGGTGTCGGTGGGGGAAGTGGGCGAGTGTACGTGTTATTTGCTTACACAGCCAAACTTTCCGCGTGCTCCTCTGGAGACTTTCGAACCTTTGTGTCTCCGTAACTGAAGGTCAGGACGCTCTGATCTAAGCTTTTGTTTGGGAAAAGCGTGGTTGGGGTTGAGAGAGGCAGGACTTGAGCCAGACAGATCTGGGACAGCCCTTATTTGCTGTCTAACCTCGGCCAGATTTAGTTTCTCTGGGCCTTGATTTTATCATTTGTAAGACAGCGGTGGGCTTGGACGTAGGCGGCCCAGGAAGGATTTGTTGGCCACACTGGGGACAGCTGGTCAGAAGCCATTCTCTAGCCGTCAGCCCCATCAGCTGCAGAAAACTGTCTCCTCTGGGATCATACCCTCCTCTGGTCACCCCACATCCAGCTGTGAGCACACAGATAAATAAAGGTCCAGCCACTTTTGCCTGCTGCAGGACCTCCGACAGGCCGTGTCCACGCGAGCTCCCTGTCCCGGCCTCTGTCCTGGCTTGGCTTCTCCTGCCCACTTCAACTTCCTCCTTTTTCCCTTCCCAAGTCCTTAATAAACATCTCGCACCCCATCCTCCATTTCATCATCTTCGTACAGAGCACCAAAGCTGTGACAAATAAAGATAATGATTTTCACTTCAAGAGGTTATTGTGTGGAAGCTAAATGGGATGTTTATATAGTATCTCGAGTCGTGCCTGGAACATTAACAAAGCATGATAAATATCCGTTCCTTTCCTTTTCCTTCCCCTAAAAAGTGTGACTCAAAATTCTATTCCAGGCCTTGAGCAGGTGTTCATAACCTGTGCTGTGTATAATAGTTTGGAAAAAAAAAAACCAGTGAGGAAAGTAGCCCTGAAAAGTCTGTGCTTGGCTGAATTCGAGAGCCTGGCGGATGACTCTGGAGCCAGACTTGTCCCTGTGAAGTTCATTATCCATGGATCACGTCAGCCCTCTGCAAGGTTCCTCCCTGAAAAGAAATTGAGCATGCAAATACTCTTTTATCATAATCACCATGTATCCACAGGGTAATTCATAAAAGAGCTGGAAATATATTGAAATTCAATATTGTTTTAGTCCAAATCAATATTAATAATTGTTTGCATTCTTAAAGTGCAATTTGCAATTGAAAAATGCACAAGGATCAACCAGTAGTTGCTAACACATCAAATTTTCCTATTAAAGGCATAGTCCCTTACCTTTAAAATGTTTCTCATACAACAGGGGCTGGCGCTGATCCATGAAGATGCCCATCTATTATTTACGTGTACAGCATTAGAACCCACTTCCATTATGCATGAGCTGAAAGGCCAGTAGCTTTCATTTTTTAAGTTCTTGATTTTTTTAATTAAACTTTTTATTTTGAGATGATCATATATTCACAAACGATCCTAAGAAGTAATGCAGAGAAATGTACTTTTTACACCGTTTCCCCAACAGTAACATCGGGCCCAACTGTAGTCCAATATTACAACCAGGAGGTTGACATTGGTACAGTCAAGGTAAAGGACATTTCCATCCCCGAAAGGATCCGGGTGTTGTTTTTCTTAAATTCTTTAACAGTTAAAGTTTTTGTTTTTGTTTTTGTTTTTTGGCATGAAAAAGATGGCTGTAGATACCGTGGGATACCTTGAAACTGATTTCCATCATTTAGGGTCCCAGCTAGCCTCAGCGTGGGAGCTCATATGCAGAGGACTGGTGGCAGGTGGGGAGAAGCCTCACATGGGGCTAACTTCAGCCAGGCAGCTCTCAAGCGAGCAGGGCTTCACAGATCAGAGAGAACCTGAGAGCCACCTTGACACTTGCAGTGAGGTCACTGATTCCTCAAACAAGGACAGAGTTGTCACAAAGAGAAACCACCTGGCAGGGCTCCTGTGGTCCGCGGGGTCCAGCTGTATCTGGAACAGCTGTTCCTGGGGGTGTAGGACTGTGAGGCTTCCCACCCCACCCAGCAGCCTTCCTGAGGCCACAGCACGGCAGTGACACAGATCTGTCTGTGGCGAGGGACACCCTGCCGCTCTCCTTGAAAGCAGCCTGTGCAAATAAAACTCACAGGGTGCCTTTCTGTTTCCCAAAACATTTGTCTCACACCAGAGCCGCAAGGGACTTGGGAGCTCATCTGTGGTAGGTATTTTGGATGAGGACAGATTCGGAAATAAAGAAAATCAAGTCCAGAGGATCAGACAGCTGATTAGGGGGAAAGCCAGGGCTAGACGCGGTCTCCCACTCGGAGCCTGGTGTCTGTCTGTCCTGTGACATCTGGCTGCTTTGCTCAGGCTGTTTTCATTGATTTTTTTGTTATTATAGTAAGATATAAATGACATAAAATTTACCACTTTTATCATTTTTACGTGCACAGTCCAGTGAAATTAAATACATCCACATTTTTATGCTACTGTCACTATTGTGCATCTCCAGAACATTTCCAATCTTCCTGAACTGTCCCAAACGGAGTCTCTGTATCCACTAAATCAGCGATTTTCAATCAGAGTGCCAGGAATTTTTTTTTTTTTTTTTTTTTTTGATACAGAGCCTCAAGCTGTCACCCTGGATAGAGTGCCTCAAGCTGTCACCCTGGATAGAGGGCATCACAGCTCACAGCAACCTCCAATTCCTGGGCCCAAGGGAGTCTCTTGCCTCCGCCTCCCAAGTAGCTGGGGCTGCAGGCACCCGCCACAACGCCCGGCCATGCCAGGAAAAATTTTTAAAGATCATTAATTAAATTATTTCCACCAAGTTTAAAGCGTAGTAAGTATATTATCTTGTTTACTTTTTGTTTTGCTTAACATAATGTAAGTGTGTGCCATGGAAGTTTAACTATAGGTTCAAGTGCAATAGAAAAGGTTGACAAAAATTGCCCTAAACGGTAGCTCCCGGTTCCTCCTTCTAGCACCAATGACCTCTCGTTTACTGTCTGTCCCTGTGAACCCAGCTACTCTCTATTCCTACAAATAGGCTCACATGTTTTCTGTCCTTTTTCGCCTGGCTTGTTTCAGTCAACATAACGTCCTCGAGGGTCACACAGGTGGTAGGTAGCATGTATTGCTTCCATTGATTTTTGATGACACCTGCAAGCTGGAATTTTGTTTAGGGGCTTCCTAGCATCCTACAATGTTATGGGTTTGGATTTGATCAGTTTTATGGCACCTAAAAGACTTGTAAATTTGTGTCTATCTTATACACGTTAGTGTATGTGTGTAGTAGAGACAGAGTCAGTGACTAGGTTTAAGAGGATATTTGTCGGCTCGGGGCCTATGGCTCAACGGGCTAAGGCGCCAGCCACGTACACCTGAGCTGGCAGGTTCGAATCCAACCCAGGCCCACCAAACGACAATGACGGCTGCAACCAAAAAATGGCTGGGCGTTGTGGTGGGTGCCTGTAGTCCTAGCTACTTGGGAGGCCAAGGCA